>PVJA010023315.1:0-33144 GCA_004027025.1 Myocastor coypus | reverse complement strand
TTATGGAATGATTTTTTAAAAAGTGTATTTGGTATAGGATATCACTATACAGCTCGGGACTTGTATTGATCCTGTTTTCAGTCTCCCCTGTGTCAGAGGCTGGCTCAGGTGTGGTATGTGGTGCTGGGGATCAAAGCCTGGTCCCTGTGCTTGCCTAAGTAAATGCTTAGTCTGTTGAGCTATCTTGCAGGCCCTTGAAATGATTTTTTTTTGGCGGGGTAAAGTATCTGAAAAAATGTAGCTTCTGTATTGTGTTTTTCTTTTTTTTTTTTTTTTTTTGTGGGACCAGGGTTCGAACTCACGACCTTGCACTTGCCCAGCAGGCACTTGTGCCTCGGAGCTATCTCCCCAGCCCCTGTATTGTGTTTTTCTTTAAAGCTCTTGATCTTTAAGAATATGCCTTTATTACTGTTTCTCTCTACTAAGATTTTTAAAATAATTTGTAGTACATTGCTGTGGGAGTGTTTGAGAGCTTTTATTGATGTCTGTGTACAGTACTTAAGATGCAGTGTTTTAGAATTTGGGCAAAGTTAATGACCTTATGTGAATTAGTAATATACTTCAGGTGGCTTGTGAATTTATATTAAGATCGTTACCAGTCTTGAAACTGGCCTGGGTGTAACGAAGGACAAGTCTGCCTCTTTGGCTGTGGGTCACTTACATTGCCAAGTTGCATTAAGAAGTTGCTTTTTGACATGACATCTCTCCTCTAAACTGTATTTTGTGTTGAATTATTTGATCTCCTTCTTGCCTTTTATCTCTATCATTATTTTGGCAAAAGTTTTTTTCATTTTATGATTACCAAACAGCAACTTAATGCAAGAGAAATGAAATCTATGTCTCCTGGTTTTACTGGTTTCTAGGACTTGTGCCAAATTTTATCATTCAAAACTCCTGTTTTTTTATTCTTCAAAATTAAGTTTATTGCTGGACATGGTGGCATACCCCTGTAATCCCAGCACTTGGGAGGCTGAGCCAGGAGGGTCAGTGAGAGTTCAAAACCAACCTGGGCCAACCTGAACTGCATAGTGAGACCCTTTCTCAAAAAGACAAAAACAAAATTAAGTTTATTGGTATATATGTCATGATCACTTTTTTTTTAAGTGAATTTTTTTGTTTGTTTTTTTAAGACAGGGTCTCACTGTGCAGTTAGGTTGGCCTTGAGCTCACTTGGTAGCCTAGGTTGGTCTCGAATTCAAAACAACTTTCCTATCTCAGCCTCTTGAGTGGTGAGATTACATGTGTGCACTGACCACACCTGGCCTTATGATCACATTTATCATAGGTAGAACTCCTTACATGTATTTTTGACTATGAACCCTACTATCTATAACTATTTTTTTATATCATTTTATTTTCACTGGGCTCTGTGATGGAAATTAAGATCAGGTAAGCTTATATATGCCAACATTCAATTTAAAGGGAATTCTTAGCACATGCTGCATTGTAGTCTGATCTTTATAGACACTGATGAAGTGATTTATATACAAAAATGGGAAATACTAGTTTTTGCCTGAGTGGCAGTGTTCTTGTTTTTAGCAACTGGAAGCTTCAGAGAAAAACACTAGTAGCACCCCTCAAAGTTCCTCCTTTTTAAGAACATAAAGTTGTTTCTTTATAAACAATGATTAAAATTGAGTAACAGGTCTTCTCAAAGTCTCACCGATGTACATTTCCATTTACTGTAAATTAATTATCAGAAACAAAAAGAATTTAAAGCCATAGTTTGAGCATGATCTGGTACTGGAGAAGAACAATCCTGTTATTTGGCCCCTGTGGATACTTTGAGTTGGGAGATTGTTACTGCCTTTGTATAGATCTGTGACATTTGGAAGAGCCTAGGACTATATATAACATCCACTGACCATTCTATGCCATATTGAAGCTTTAGAGCTTTGTCTTCTCTGTTCCCCATGAGAACTTTGGGCCGCAGGTACACTCCCCTCTTCCTTACACAGAATTAACACCATAAACTTGGAATTAGAGTAGCTTGTCCAGGTCACTGAGCTCAGGCTTGCTGGATTCTGGAAGGGGAGAGGGAGCTCTGCCTACCCAGCATGCCTGCAGGGCTGGAAAACTGCATTCATTTATCATTTAGCCTAATCTTGAAGTAGGAATATCCACATGTAGTGGTTGATGTGTTGTGTCAACTTGAGAAGTTTCAAGTTTAAACCACTCAGCAGGGAGCCAGATCCTTACTTAGTAAAGATGCCATGGAAATGGTGTGTTACATTCACCAGCCCTTTAGGGTGGTAGCCTGTATACAATATAAGGGAGGGAAAGAGGCTTGCTTTTAGCCCCCTTTGGTCTCGCTGCTTTTGCTGTCTTTTGCCACCTTGAACTGTTGCCTCTGTACCATGCCAACCTGCGTTGGAGCCAGCTGATTACAGACTAAAACCTTCACAAACTGTAACCAAGATAAATCTTTCCTTCTTTGATTTTGGGTGTTGGGTATTTTATCTCAGCAATTAGAGAAAAGTACCACTGGGAAGTTCAGAAAACTACATTTTGTATTTGAACCTGACACTTTAAAGACTTAGCTGATCAGCATAGTACTGTGGAGCCTGGGGATAGAGCTCAGTGGCTTAAGCGCAAGGCAAATGCAAGGTTCTGAGTTTGTGATCCCCAGTACCCCCCCCCCAAAAAAAAACTTGCATAGCACTGTATAGATGAACTTTTCAATGAATATATCAAAATTGTTTGAATCAATTTAGAATTAACTAGTTAAATAAAAGGATGTAATTTGTGGTATAGTGGTTGATGCTTCTTCTTTGCCAAAAGACATGTTAGTAACTCCTACATGTACTCTTTTTTGAGGCATTATTTAGTAGGCATAGCTTAGTAGCACAGAGGGAAAATACTCTTATTTCTCCTCATGCAGATATGTGTCCTTTGCTTTTGCAAGGATTTAGACTATAAATCCTTAGTATTTATAGTGTCTAACACATTGCTGTTCTGTAAATGTATGCATTTTCACTGTACAATTTTCCATCGTGCTTTGAAACATTGACCTACTTTCCTTATTACTTGGGATCATTGGACCATAACCAAGCTTTAGAAGAACCCCTGAAGTCTTGTTTCTGGTGGTCTGTTCCTAGGATTCCTTTTCTGTTTTCATATTCTTTGTTAAAATTTCTGTTGTGATTTGGATTGTGTTTTGCTTTGAATGTTGTTTGGTGTATTTACTTTCTTGATCATATGTTTTGTCTTTGCTGAACTGGTTAATCAGCTTAACAATTTTATGTATTCTATTTTTTTTTCTTTCTTTCTTTTTTTTTTTTTTTGCAGTACCAGGGAATCGAACTCAGGACCTTGTGTTTGCCGGGCAAACTTATTCCACTGAGCTATCGCCCTGCCCCTTACATATTATATTTTTCTTAGCAATTATACGTCTGAGTATTCAGATGCATTACCAGAGAAAGCTAACATTCATCTGATATTTTGTTTGCCTTGTTTAAGAAACTTTGAAACTAACCCAGAACTTACACTAAGGAAAAACTTACTTTCATCTTTGCTTTATTTTAAAGTAACTAGTGCCAACTGGGAATGGTGGCACATACCTCTAATCCCAGCTATGACAGATTGAAGCACAAAGACTCACATTTGAGCCCAGCTTGAGAATTTAGCAATTTAGTCAGACCCTATTTTGCTCCCTAGTACCACCAAACAGACAAAAATTATTTTAAAATGAATCACGAAAAAGTATTGCTCTGTTTATATTTACTTTTTGTTTGTTTGTTTGTTTGCTTGTATTTTAGGGAACATCTACAGGATGTTCAGGGTCTCACTACTAGATCAGACTAGTAGTGATCCCTCTCTTTAGAGCATCCCAAGAGCTGGGATTACAGGTGAGCGCCGCCATACCCAGTCTCAGTTGCCCAGCTCAGCCTGCCCTGGGGGTGGGGCTGGCATGGCAGGCACTTTAATCTGCTGAGCTATTTGGCTGGCCCTTTCTGCTTACAATTTTGAAATTTTCTTTCTAAAAGCTTTTTTTTAAATAAGATTTGGATTTGTATTTATTTCTGTAGCTGGGGACATCACATTGGGTGAAATTCTTAGCTTATTATTATTATTACTATTACTATTATTATTATTATTATTATTATTTTGTCTTTTTGAGGCAGGGGCTCACTACATGGTATATAGGCTTGAGCACACTTTGTGTCCCAGGCTGGTCTGGAACTTGCACCCATCCTTATGCCTCAGCCTCCCAATTGCTGAGATTACAGATGTGTTCTACCTCGCCTCTCTTAAACTTTTTGAGACAAGAACTCATTAATTTGCTGAGTTGTCTGAGCTTGGCTCCTGCCTCAGACTCCTGGGGTGCTAGGATTGCAGTCATGGATTACTATACTCAGCTGATCATGTATTTATTATTATTGATTTCCAAATTCTTTTTTTTCATTTCCAAATTCTGAAGACAGACATTGCTCAGAGTGACACCAAAAATGTGGGGTTTAAAAGGCTCCATAATTATTGGTCCAGAAGTTGTAGCATATCTTGTGTTAATCAGCTGGATTCGTTGGATGGTGTTTAAGGGTTTAACATGTTCAGAGCCATGTAAAAGAGCATCTTCCTAATGCTGACATGCCATTTATTTATTTGTTTATTTATTTATTGTATTTTAGGGAAGGCCCTACAGGGTGTTTAGAGTCTCACTACTACATCAGACTTGTAGTGATCCACCTGTTTACAGCCTCCCAGGAGCTGGGATTACAGGTGCACTACACCATGCCCAGTCTCAGCTGTGTCTCAGTGCACCCCAGGGGTGGGGCCAGCATGATGTGAAATGTCATTTAAACACCAGACTAATTCATCCTTGACCTTGCTCAAGAAGTATTTTATTGTTGTGTTGTTTAGATAAATTATTCTGAAATTGACAGGTAAAAATGCCATCATATAGCAGAGGAAGTCAGAAGTCAGTGTCTGGGTATGAGATCTGTTCCTGAGATTTTTTTCATCTTGGGTGTTCCTTTGAGAGTTTCTTCTTCTGTTGCTACACTGTTTGGAAGAAACATATACATACATTCCTAAAAGTGCCAGGGGCTGTCAGTGGCTCTCTAAGCAATGATGGGACTGTAACATTACTTTAACCTACATTTATGGGAAATACAAGTGATCAGGTTGCATTCCTGATCTGGGTCAAATTCTGGGGATAGGGCCAAACAAGCAGTTTGCTGACTGGGTGCTTGAATACATACCAGTGTTGAAAAAAAAAAAAAAAATCATATATTAGATCATTTAAAAATAAAAGCAAGTCATAACTTTAGATACGTATATAATTCTGTGCTAATGAGTTTGCCCTTACTTCAGGAATCTTAAAGGTCTATCGTTTTAGGGTTTTCAGAACCTTTGGCAGTCTTCACATCTACTTCTGTTTAGAGATTTTGAATATTTTATGCTTGGACCATTTCATTCTTATAGATATGAGATTGTGTACATATTGGTGCTTTAGGTCAAAGTTAGGTTTCATAGTGGTTTTGTTTTGGTGTGAAAAATAGCCAGTCATACTAAAGTCAAGGTGATTATCAAGTTGGGGTGATTATTGAACTAGTATTACTTATGTGCCTAGTGCTAAATTCATACCTAAATTTAATATATTTTTCTTTGCTTTAAAAAATTTTTTAAAAATTTTTTATTTATGTTATGGTTGATTCAGCCTGCCCTGGGGGCGGGGATGGCACAGCATGTGGTACTGAGGATTGAACTGCAGTCCCTGCAGTTGCCTAAGCTTGCCTAAGCAGGCACTTTAGACC
Organism: Myocastor coypus; assembly: GCA_004027025.1. Lineage (NCBI taxonomy): Eukaryota > Metazoa > Chordata > Mammalia > Rodentia > Myocastoridae > Myocastor > Myocastor coypus. Next base: position 27,388 of record PVJA010023315.1, on the reverse strand, counting down.
ACTGAACTATCTCTCCGGCCCCTTCTTTGCTCTTTTTTAAAGAAAAAAAGTTAAATTTAAAGGATCTATAAGGGGGGCCCGGCGGGATGGCTCCGTGGTCTAAAGCGCCTGCTTGGGAAAGCTTGGGCAGCTTCAGGGACGTCGGTTCAATCCCCGGCACCACATGCTGCGCCAGCCCTGCCCTTGGGGTGGGCTGAGCCAGCCATAAAAATGAGTGAATAAACAAACACAGGCTCTGAAACAAGAAAAAAAATAAATAAATAAAAATTAAAAAAAAATAAAGGATCTATAAGGGCTGGGGAGATAGCTCCATGGCACAAGTGCCTGCTTGGCAAGTGCAAGGTCGTGTATCTATAAATACAAAGTTGGCAATATGTCATATATAGTATATATTATACATAATTTGGTGTATCTCTTAGGTGGAACATTCTACTAAGTTGAGTGAAAAATATTCTGTTGTTCTTTAGGTGTCTGTGATATAACCCTCCACTTTACCACTATTTGGTCAGTAAGTAACTTGTTTAATGAATGAAGAGTCAGGCTAAGGTCTTTGGAGTTGTCACCATGCTGATACTTGGTGTCTGTAGATAATGAGAGCAGTGGAAAGAAAGACTTGGAAAAAGATCACATCTGAAGCTGTTTGTGGTGGCATACACTGGCTCTGAGAGGTCATCCTTGGCAATTTGATGACAGGGAAACCATTTCTTAAAAAAAAAAAAAAAAAAGTTCCAGGGATGTAGCCCAGTTCAGAAGCTCTAGGCCTCAGGAATGCAGAACAAACAAAAACAAAACAAACCCAGAAAACTACCTAAAGGAAGTCAACCAGTCCCATAGTGGGACTTTGTTGTAAAGGGGTACTTGAATGTGTGAAGTATATTCCACCACATGTAGAGGAAAAGAAACAGGGATAAACATATAAAATTGTAGTGTAATCTCAGCTGAAAACAATGCAAAGGATGTTTTCTTGTGAATCCTTCCCCCGTCACCTTTAACTCAACTGTGGTGCTCAGTGAAAGCAAAAATAATAGAAATGAGATGACAGGAAAAAGTTTCCTTTTAAGATTGGTCAAGCGGAGTTAAAGCTATAATTTGTAGTCTGCTACAGACTGTGATCCCTATTAAATGTACTTCTAAGAATACCTGGCCTGTATAGCTTTTCAGTAAACATTAGTAAACGATTTTCCTGTATTCCTAAGAAGTTGGCACCAGCCATTGGCTGTTCTTTGGCACAGCTGCCTCCTTTGCTTTTTTTTTTTTTTGTGGGACCAGGGTTCGAACTCACGACCTTGCACTTGCCCAGCAGGCACTTGTGCTTCGGAGCTATCTCCCCAGCCCCTCCTTTGCTCTTATAATGCTCTCCCTCTTTTCCTCTCCTCTCTCTTTCTTTTGGTTTCCCTAGTGTTACTGCCTTGTGGCTTTAAGTAATCTTCCTCATTAGAATGAGGTCACCTTTTTTAAATGCATTTACTGGCCATTTGGATTTAGTGTTTCATGAAATTCAAATATATTTTATGTCTTTACTGATTTGTAGCTTAGTTTGTCAGTTACAATGTCTGTTATTCTCTTCAGTTATTTTAGGATATGGAGTTTAAGATTCAGTGGTGTTTCGTTTTCTTTTTCTTTTTCTTTTTTTTTCTTTGCGAGACCAGGGTTCAAACTCAACCTTGTACTTGCCAGGCAGGCACTTGTACCACAGAGCTGTCTTCCCACCTGCTCAGTGGTGTTTCTTGATGGTCGGACCTTAGGTTTGTCTGTCTGTTTGTTTGTTTGTTTGTTTATTTATTTATTTATTTATGTCTTTTTGAGACAGGGTCTCGCTATGTAGTTGAGGCTGGCCTTGAGCTCACTTTTGTAGCCCAGGCTGGTCTCGAACTCGCACCAATCCTCCTGCCTCAGCCTCCCGAGTGCTGGGATTACAGGCCTGAGCCACCACGCCTGGCTGTTTGTTTATTTTGAGACACGGTCTCACCATTTACAGGCCTTGAACTTAGTATGTATCCCAGGCCATTCTTGAACTCACAGCAATCCTCCTGCCTCAGCCTTTGCACTGCTGCTAGACTGCCTGCATTATTACAGCTTTAAGATAAATCTTACCTTATTTGGAAGTCCTCCTGTGTGCTTCCTGAAAGGAGTTTTGGCTATTTTTGGCCTTTAGAGATCTGTATATGTTTTGAAATTACTAACTTCCAAAAAACACTTCTAGATGTTGTTTGGTAGTACATCAAATGCGTAGCTCTACCTGTGGAGAATTGTTTGCAGTTTCCAATAAAAAAAAAGTCTCAATATTTGTACACAAATCTTTGGCTGGACATAGGCCTTTCTATCTCTTGATAGTGGTTGGAGTTGGGACTAGTACAGATGGATTAAATGTGTTTGTATGTGTTTATGTGTGTGTGTGCATGTGTGTGCACGTGCATGCACTTCTTTGAGACAGGATCTTGCTATGTAGTTCAGGCTGGCCTTGAACTCACAGCAGTCCTGCAGCCCCAACCTCCTGAGTGCTGGGATCATGGTTATATGCCACCACACATGGCCTGTAGGTGTGTTTTAACTTCTTAAGAATGGACCAGAGTTTCCAGAATGATGGTTATTATTTTACATTCCCATTAGCAGTGTATGAGAGTTCCAGTAACTCTGCATTACTGGGGCAACAGGTATGGTTAGTCCTTTAAGTTTTAGCCATCTTTTTTTCATCTGTGGTGTTAACAGCTTTATTGTTTCCTTTTATCAAAAAATGAAACAAAATTTCATAACAAAATGGTAAGAACAATTTACCTACCTATCCTTCTACACATCTTCCCAAAAGAGTTAAAATAATATTTATAGGCATACATGCATACTTGTATTTATAGCAGCACAATTTATTATTATTTTTTTCTTGTTCCAGAACTTTTGTTTGTTTGTTTATTTATTTTTATGGCCGGCTCAGCCTGCCCTAAGGGAAGGGCTGGCGCAGCATGTGGTGCCAGGCATCGAACCTCAGTCCCTGCAGCTGCCTAAGCTTTCCTAAGCAGGTGCTTTAGACCACTGAGCCATCCTGCCGGGCCCCCTGCAGCACAATTTATAATAATAGATTGTGAAAACATTGTACATGTTCATCAAAAGATGAGTTAATGGCTAAGGAAAATGTAGTTGTATGCAATGGAGTACTACTGTGCCATGAAGATAAAATTCAGGCATTTATAGGTAGAAGGTTTTAGCCATTTTAATAAATGTATAGTATTGTTTTAGTTTCCATTTCTGAAAAGATTAATTGTGCTGAGTGTTTTTTTTTTTCATATATTTATCTCCCATCTATATCATCTTTGGTGAAACATTGAAATCCTTTACCTGTTTAAAATTTTTTTTCTTCCTTCCTTACTCTTGAATTTTGAGAGTTTGTTTTGTATTTTGGGTACAAGTTCTTTTTGTTTGGCCTCCTCATCCTACCCTGAGGGTGGTGGCTCTGGGTGCAGGGATCAAACCATCATCCCCTGCACCTGCCTAAGCTTGCCCAAATAGGTGCTTTAGACTGTTGAACTGACTCACTGGTCCCTTGGTACAAATTCTTCACTGGGTATGCACTGTACTTTTCTCTTAGGCTGTGGCTTTTTTCATTTTTTTAAAACAGTGTCTTTTGTAGTTTTTGTGATGCTGAGGAAGTTGTTTTTGTGATGCTGAGCACATGCTAGGTGAACATTTTACCAGAGTTGTATTCTCAACTTTTAAAAATTTCATTTTTAGACAGAATTCTTAATAAGTTGCTCAGGGTAGACTTAAACTTGTGATCTTCCTGCCTCTGGAAAGCCCTGTGTTTAATTCATAGTGTTGACAAAGAAACAAAATGATGACTCTTGGGTAGTCTATGGATTTTTTAGTGTGTCTAGCCCACAAAAGTTTTTTCCTATCACCACTCCCTCCCTAAGCTTTAGATTTTATTTTTATTTTATTTTTTTCATTTGTTTCTTTAATTTTTTGTCCCTACATATTTGGTATTGGGTCTTACTACACAGCTCAATTCATAGTGATCCTCTTGTTTTCAAGCTCCCCCACATGCACCACCATGCCTGGTCTCAGTGGCTGACTCAGAGCACCCAGATTTTATATTTAGGTCTATAATTTATTTTGAGTTAATTTTACTTTATTATATTTACTTTATGATATATTAATTTTCCTCACTGTCTTGGTTACTTTTTACTCATTGCTGGGACAAATACCCGACACTCAAAATGAAGGAAGGAAAAGTTTATTTAGCTCACAGTTGGTGGAGGTTTCAGTCTATATTCGGCTGGCCCAAGGCTGAGTGAAACAGGGCAGAGAGCATCCAGTTCATGGCGGTGGAACAGCAACAAAATGATGGCAGAGGTAGCCAACCAAACAGGGCAGCAGAGAGCAACAGTTACAGCTCTAGTCTGTCTCTGTCTCTCTTTATATTCCATAGAGGCTCTCCGCCTCAACCTCTACTTTAGGCTACACCCATAATCCCAGAAGTACTTAGACCCATAATCCCAGGGATCATGGATCAAGTTTCAAACTCTAGAAGTCCCTGCCCGCCAACTCGTGAGGCTTTTGGGGGACAAAAAGACGTAAACCATTAACACTCACAAATCCAAATGATTTGTGAGGGGAAAAAAAGATCCAAATGTTTTGTAAGGTCTGTAACGATGGTAGCTTTGACTAAAGAAGTTTTTGTTTCCATCTACAGTCACTTAAACTACATTTAAGGTTTAAATATATTTGGGCCACCCAAACATTCTTGTGGAGAGAGTTTACTTCTGGTTTAAGAGATGCATAGCCTTTAGGAGTCTTGCTCATTATGGTCATGTTTAGAGTTACAGTTGGACCTCTTTATTTGTGGGTTCCTATCTGCTGAGCCAGCCAATCATGGATCAAATGCTCAGACTTTTCCTTGTCATTATTTCCTATTTCCTTTTTCAGTGTTGCTGATGGGTGTATTGCAATATCTTACTGTGGATTTAGTTTAATTTTTTAGGCTGGTCCCACATCTGTGATCCTCCTGTGTTAGCCTCCCAAGTGTTTGGATTACAAGAAAACATACACGTGTATTATATATAGTCATGTTATATATTACATAGAATTATACATGATACATATAATATATACATATTATACATTGTTATATATATGTGTGTGTGTGTGTGTGTGTCATTAGGTACAAAACAGCATTTAAGAAGTCTAAAATTAATTGCGTATGTGCATGTGGAGATGGAGGCTTAGAGTCACAGCAAATTAAGTGTCCTAGCTAGGATTTGAACTCAGGCAGCCTGGCTTCAGATTTATGTTCTTAAATACTGTACATTTCCACGTCTGAGTCTCTTTTAATATACTTTAATATAAAGGCCCTTTGCTTTGGTTCTATAAAGGATTTTTGAAGGCTTTGTCTTAATATTTTTTTCCCCTCTTTTTGGTTCTCTCTTCCTGTTTCTTTTCAATCTTATCAACTTGTAGCTGTTGTATATGTGGATTACATAATTCTTATTCCTTATGTGTTCTGAATAGTTCATTCCCACTTGTGGTTTACTTTTTTTTTTTTTAACCTTTATGTTATATTGGAACTACAGTTCTTATTTTTAATATCTACTTATCTCTCCTTATGATTGATTGGTTGCTTCATGTGAAGAATGTCTCTTAGGGCTCAGTTATTTATTTATTTTAATATTATGGCTGACTCAGCCTGCCCTGAGGCTGGTGCAACATGTGGTGCTGGGGATTGAATCACAGTCCTTGCAGTTGACTAAGCTTGCGTAAGCAGGCACTTTAGACCATTGAGCCATCTCGCCGGCCCAGGGCTCAGTTATGATGTGAAGTATTTTTGAGATTTAGTTCATAAATGTTTATTTGATGAATATGTTCAATATTTAGCAATAACTTTCTAATTTTTATTAATATTCCTTTGAGGGGCCGGGTGGGATAGCTCAGTGGTCTAAAGTGCCTGCTTGGGGAAGCTTGGGCGGATTCAGGGACCTTGGTTTGATCCTCGGCACCACATGCTGCGCCAGCCCTGGCCTCGGGGTGAGCTGAGCCAGTCATAAAAATGAGTGAATAAATGAACAAATGTTCTGAAACAAGAAAAAAATAAATAAAATTTAAAAAAATATTTCTTTGAGATTCTTGATTTACCTTAATGTGTTTGATAAATTCCATTTGGATGAATTTTTTCCCAGTGATTTTGAGACTAATTTCTTTTTCTTGTTTCAGAACTTTTTGTTTGTTTGTTTATTTATTTATTTTTATGGCCAGCTCAGCCTGCTCTGAGGGCAGGGCTGGCACAACATCGAACCGCGGTCCCCGCAGCCACCTAAGCTTTCCTAAGCAGGCACTTTAGACCCACTGAGCCATCCTGCTGGGTCCCAAGACTAATTTCTGAAATTGGATTGTAGTCAGAAATTTTGTTCTCTATAGTAGCAATTCTTTGCAAATTCTTTGTTATCTTAATAAACTCATGTTTTAATTCCACCAAGATCTTGGTCTTTACTCAGTACTTTTGGGTACCAAAAAGCACTTATGTTCCACCTATGCATTGGTGCCGTGATTATGAAAAAAGTATGAGACTAGTAGATTATTAGTTCTTTTTTTTTTTTTTTTCTAAGATAGTAGAGTTTCATATATTTTCCACCTCTGTAAACACTTATGACATTTCCTGGCTGAAGTTGAGGTATTAATATACATGAGGGTCATGCTGTGATCACAGCTGCCCCCTTTCAGTGGCATTTCTTAATTAAGTTGTTTAATTTTGTGTTGCTTTCTCAATGACTGATGTTTTTAAGGAAAAAATGTTCGCCCTGGTACTGGAAAAAACAAAAACAAAACAAAACAAAAAACACACATTAGTTTGTGAGCTGTTCCAAAGCCTTTTTAGTCATTTTTTTTTTTTTTTTTTTTTTTTTTTTTTTTTTTTTTTTTTTTTTTTTTTTTTTTTGTCTTTTTGAGACAGGGTCTCGCTATGCAACTGAGGCTGATCCTGAGCTCACTTTTGTAGCCCAGGCTGGTCTCGAACTCGCACCAATCCTCCTGCCTCAGCCTCCCGAGTGCTGGGATTACAGGCGTGCGCCACCACGCCCGGCTTTTTAGTCATATTTAGATATTCGTTTAGTTTTCTTTTTTTACTCCCAGGAAGTAGTATTAACTTGTAATTTATTAGAGTTAAGTAATAGGTCATGAACTGAGTTCCTAGGTCTTAGATGTTATATTTTGTATAGAGAGGCAGATCTGTTTAATTAAATAAATTTTATTCAAGGAAAAAACCTTAGGTTTAAATAATGATTGCCTTTAGAAGACTGGCCACTTTGAGTAGTTTCTGTGCTTTTCAGTGGCTTTGCCTATATAGTATTCATGATCTCAGCCTTTAAAGCATGTGTTTGCTACATAAAGTAGTGTATAAATATCACAGTAGTGTTTTTAACAGATATCCATAGTATTTACTGTCAGGGTCTGTTCCCTTTCACCGATGTGTTTCAACGGTTTATCTTAATAGAGTCATTTATTCTTACACTGGTTCATGCAGTTAATTTTTTTTTCAGATTTATTTAGTGCTATTTTTGTATCTGGTGTGGTATTAAGGCCTGAAGGTACAGATGCAAGGGAGGTGAGACTGATACAGCTCAGTGGCATGCAGGATGATATGTACAGTGGCTGTGTCACAGCATTTAAGTCTGAAAATCACAGGATGATTCCTATGATACCTAAGCTCAGGGATCAGCAGAATTACTCTGTTAAAGAGCAGGTGCTTCAGTCTGCAGGCTGTATAATGGCCTAGCTGATGCTCTTTTATTTTTTTCCCCCTCCCTGAGTTTATAGACTTTGACCATGTAAATGAAATGGCAGGACCCCAGAGGAGTCCATGGTAATTTCCAAGGTGATGCTCAGGATTCTTCTTCAGTGACAAGTTTATGAAGTTCTTTTTTCTCCCTCCTTGGGAATATACTAGTGATCAAACAAGTGCTTTTAGGAGAAACGTTCTAGGCTTATGAACCCTTGAAACTGTAAGCAGAACTGTTTTAAGAATGTGAAATTGGGGCCCGGCGGGATGGCTCAGTGGTCTAAAGCGCCTGCTTGGGAAAGCTTGGGCAGCTTCAGGGACTGCGGTTTGATCCCAGGCCCCACATGCTGCTCCAGCCCTGCCCTTGGGGTGGGCTGAGCCGGCCATAAAAATGAGTGAATAAACAAAGGTTCTGAAACAAGAAAAAAATAAATAAATAAAATTTAAAAAAAAAAAAAGAATGTGAAATTATTTTTTCTTGGATTGAGGATTCTACAGCTCATATAGGTTTAGCAAAAGGAAGGCTAGTGGAGAGGAGGATCCCTTCCATGTTACTAGATTTTGTACATCTGGAATATTGTAAAGCTTTGTGATAGTAAGGAAAAGCTCATCATCCAAATTACAGAAATTTTACTTTAAATGTAAATATATCCTAAACTGCCAAATAAAATGCTAATCTATGAGACGGTTTCCTAGCAATTAAAATGTTTTTCTCTGGTTTTCCTTCTTCCCATTACAGAAATTTTACTTTAAATGTAAATATATCCTAAACTGCCAAATAAAATGCTAATCTATGAGGCGGTTTCCTAGCAATTAAAATGTTTTTCTCTGGTTTTCCTTATTCCCTTAGAAGATAAAACTACATAGTTTTGGTACATAGAAGGCCAGCCATATATTTGGCACTGTTGATTGGTATGGTGTGCCTGCAACATGCTGTGGAACATTAGACAAAGCTAAAGTTTATGTATGTTTACATGCATCTTAAAATTTATATGACTGTGTGAAAATAATGTCACTTTTAAGTAGAGTATGCCAACACCAGAAATGAGTTAAAGTGTGTAATAGTGAATTATAAAGCCATACTTAAATTATGTTATGGGAAGCTCTTAGGGAACAGCAAAAGAAACAGGACAGCAGGCAGTTGCTGAGATAGATCTAAGCATCAGGCAGGTTGATTTCATGTTCTGTAGTCTATACTGGATTGCTTCATATTTGATGTCAGTATTCTTAGATGCAATTTAGAAATTGTGGACTGCAAATAATAGTTTATATGGAAATACGGTAAGCTAGAGTTTGGAGATGATGCTTATCACTGAGATTTCTCCTTTCCTGTTGAGAAATATTGTGACTTCCCTTCAAAGACAAAGCATTATAAATGGCAAAAAAAAAAAAAAAAAAAAAAAAATTGCACGAAATGATTGATTTAATGTTAAAAATGAAACCCTGAATTTCAGATCACATTTATTTATTTAGTTAGTATTTTTAGGGAAGGGTCTATAGGGACAAAGTATTGAGGGTCTCACTACTAGATTGGACTCATAGTGATCTGCCTGTTGATAGCCTCCCAAGAGCTGGGATTACAGGCATACTCCACCATGCCCAATCTCAGTTGCCATCTCATGATTGAACCCTCAGCCCCTGTGCCTGCTTGCAGGCACTTTAATCTGCTGAGCTATTTGGCCAGCCATATTTATTGTTTGTATGTTTGTCTGTCTGCCTGAGACAAGGTCTCGCTATGCAGTTCAGGCTGAGTTCCCTTTGTACTTTCTCAGTGCAGCTATGCAAGACAGTGCTTATTCACCCAGCATCCATGTGTGGCTGCATGGATGGACTTGTCCATCCAATTTGGGGAGCTCACTTGGGACTTGGTATCCAGGTATTGGTATTGTTGTGTAGGATGACTGTACATTCTATGCCTGAGCTTATTTTCTGGCCCTGTCTAAAGGCAAGACTGCTATTTCCTGCTTCAGGCTTTCTAGGTTTAAAAAAAAAAAAAAAAAGACTTATTAGGAGATTTTAGGGGTTTAGTGTCCCGGGAGTTGGACAAAGGACCAGGCTTTTTTTTTTTTTTTTTGGACACAGTGAATCCTTTATTCCATGGGGCCTAGGAAAGCAAATTATTTTCATCAGTATTATATACCACAAATTTAAAAACTAAGCTGTGTATAGTGGTGCTTTTTTGTGGAGGCTGAGACAGATTCTTTGAGTCCAGAAGTTGGGCAAACTTAGTCTCAAAAACAAAACCCAAAAATTAGAAAAAAATCAGAATTTCTGAACACAGGAAAGATTTCTGCAGAATTGTGTCATAGGTGACACCTGTCCTAATGTTTCTGTAGGGGTTTTAATAAAGAAATAGGAATCACCTTGGGAGACAATTCAGTTTTTGAATTAGGATTTTAATATATTGTGATAATGTTATTTGCCAAAATCAATAAGGTAAAATTTATCAGGAATAAATGTGAAAGGACAGCTGAAAAAGTTAAAGACAAGGAATGTCTTAACTCTGCTTGAATGCAAAGAGACTTGAGGATTTAGTTGACTAATCAGTGATTGGGAAATTTATGAAAGAAGCAGAAGGTAAACTTAATGTTTTGCAGACTCATAGGCCAAATAAGGATATTACATAAGTACTTATTATGTTAGTAAGACTCTCCAGAGTACCAGAATCAATAGAAAATTTGTGTATAATTAGGCAAGGGGATTTACAGTACTAGGTTGGCTTAGAAGACTAAAAGCTGGGGCCCACCAGGATGGCTCAGTGGTCTAAAGCCCTGCTTGGGAAAGCTTGGGTGGCTTCAGGGACCGCAGTTCAATCCCCGGCACCACATGCTGTGCCAGCCCTGCCCTCGGGGCGGGCTGAGCCAGCCATTAAAAAAAATGAGTGAAGGTTCTGAAACAAGAAAAAAATAAATACATTAAAAAAAAAAGAAGAAGACCAAAAGCTGGAGAGTTCACAGTGGCTATTTGTATGTATGTAGCCCAGAGGATCCAGTGTTGCTCTGTCAAACATGGAAGCCACAGAACAAGAGGGATCAAGGATGCAGCATCAGTGTGAGATTGAAGTTCTGGATACTTTTACTAGAGTCATTGGTGTAAGTCTTCATTGGAAAGCTGAAGAAACGGGAGACTAATGTCCAAAGCAGTGGAAACAAAAGTTTCATCCACTTAGGTCAGCCCGGGCAACATTTGGTGAAATGCTTTCTCAAAATAAAAAATTTTAAGCCATTGGGGAGTGCTTGTGTAGTACACATGAGTCCCTAGCAGTGGAAAAGAAAAGCAGATGTTCATCTCAATGTTAGCCGACAAAATTATACCTGTTTCATCTTTGAAAATATCTTTAGTTGACTACTACTGATATTGGCTGAGGAATATCTTATTTTAATTGCCTGATTATTGCTTGAATGACAGTTATAGTGTTATATTAGAATTGCTTTGACATTTGTCATTGAACATGTTTTTTTTTTTGATATGCATATATAATATTATGGCCGGCTCAGCCTGCCCTGGGGGTGGGGCTGGTGCAGTATGTGGCGCCAGGGATTGAATCGTGGTCCCTGAAGTTGCCCAAACTTTCCTAAACAGGTGCTTTAGGCCACTGAACCATCTCACTGCCGAACATGTTTGTTTAGGATGTCACTTTGTAATTTATGCTGGTCTTGAACTCACTGTGTGTCCCAGGCTGCTCTGGAATTTGTAGCAGTCCCTGTGCCTCAGCTTAGTGCTTGAATTACAGAGATGCTCCACCCCACACAGGCTGTAAATTTTCTTTGTATTTACATTAGGGTTCAGAAATGCTATTGGAACTAGTCTTTAACTCAGAAAACGTATCTGCTACAAATTTTCATGGGAATGAAAATTTTGCTTCTTGTTTTTAACTTCTGACAACATGAAAGGGTATGAAGTATAATTCATTGACTTTACTGCTATATGAATTCTTATAATTACTGTGGTGTCTTGGAAATTTAGGTTAATTTTGTTGAGAAACGTCAAGTCCTAACCCCAAAAAATAGTTTCAGAAGCTATTCATTATTTTCTAACAATAATAATTGAGTTGAGGGGGAAGGAATTTAAAAGAGGTAGGTGGGAAACAAAAATAGAGGAAGAGGTTAGAAGCAAGGATGGAAGACTAAGGAAGATTTTGCAGATTTGGGGACATTGGCAAAGAAGACAGGAGGGAAGAAGTAAAATGTAGAACAGAACAACAACAAAAAGCTATTAGAAACAGCAGCCAGATAGTTCAGTGTACTGAAGCACCTGCTTAAGCAGAGTGCAGCAGCTGGGGTTTGATCCTCTGCATGCTGCGCTGGCCTCTGTGGGTGTGCTGAGATGGCAATTGAGACTGGGCATGGTGGTGTGTACCTGTTATCCCAGTGCTTGGGAAGCTGAAAACAGGATCACTATGAGCCCAATTCACGTAGCAAGACCATATTGGTCCTGTACTAAATACATTAAAAATAAAACTATAGCATTCACGCTCATAAAAACAAGAACAGAGGAAAATAAAACCAAAATAAAAGCAAGTAATGAGAATAACAATGAAAATGTCCACTTCAAAGCCTGCCTCTGCTATCACTGGTAGTCAAAATGGACAGGCAGAGTCCAGATCCATGTTGATTAATCCCAGCAAGTCTGCTGTGGACTTCTGGTAGGGTAGTGGATAATCCCAGCAAGTTTACACCTTTAGTTTCTGGCTGTGAGGCTTTTTGGTTTGGTTAGCCTGTGACACTTAGTGTGTCTTCTGCTAGCTTCAATTCAGTTCCTTGAAACCCTGCCTCACCCTGACATTGGGGCCACTTGATGATGCTCTCAGTTCCAGTATTTGTTGGCCCTTCTCTAAGATGGCTCCTGACCAATAACTCTCTCCTGGGGGACATCTGAATCTGAATAGTTCACCATCCACTGAAGTCTGCTGTGTTCATGTCCACTGTTATGCTTCACTGGTACGTTTTTTTGTGGAGGCCTCTAGTATTCAGTAGTCACCAAATGTCAGCAGGTGGATCTGCTCCTCCCATGCAGAGGTCTTGCTTCAGACCTTTGCAGGCTACTGGAGACTCACTTTTCCTCATGCTGCTGTATTCCAACATCTGGACACTAGATCCTGGAGAGAATATTTTTCTACTCTTCACCATGTTGGAGATTTTATTCACTCATACATTTGATGTTGTCTTTATGAGATCTCAAAGTTCTCTATAGGCTGTGTCCTCAGGATTCTGTCAGGAAAAATGGAAGCCATGTTAGGTATGTTTTAGTACAAAGAATTAGGTCCCTTCACTATTAATGAAAGGACTAGAAGAGTTAAAGGTCAGGGAAGCACCTGGCTAGTGTGTACATCATCAGAGCTTTCCTGAAGTTAGCTGTGATCCCAGCACGTGGAGCCGCACCTACTGTTTGCAGTGATTCCTGGGGTCTTTCTTAGAGGCCACTAGGAATTCTCAGCAGAAACTGCTTTCCTTAGTTGGCAGATCTTAGTTGTTGGTCCCATCACCGACTTGCATCTGTGCTGTTCTTGCCGCCATAGAATACAGCTCTGTCTCATCTTAGAGTCATACAAGAGTACCTTAATTAGGTAACTGACACTGAGTTGTAGCAGGCAGGGCATTCTGAGCTGTGGATTCTTTGTGATATTACAGGAGAGAGGAGATGATGGCAGCGATGCAGAGTTGATAACAGATTGCACAGCATTCAGGCAATTCTGTTTATAGGGTAGGAATTTGGAAGAGGAGCCTGAGCTAGAGTGAACATGGAGATAGTGTTTCAAGTGATAACTGTCTAGGAAGGGGAAAACAGGACAGAGCTTTGGGGACTTTAGAGCTAATGTGTTTGAGAGGAGAGGAAGCACAACTGAGAGACTTAAGAAAATCAGGAGAACATGGTGTCTGGAAAGCAAGAGAAGGCAAGCAAGAGTGATCATCTCAGTCAGTTGTTGCTGACAGCTCACATAAGTATCCAAGAACTGACCATTGGGTCTGTCTGTGTGGGACAGTGGTGATCTTGAGTAGAAAAGTTTTGGTGGAAGAATGGTGATGGGAGTAGTTGGGGTTTGGAGAAAAAAAGAACAATTTGTAATAATGAGCACTTTGTTTTTGTTTATGGACTTATGTAATAGCTACTTTAAGACTTTGTGGTATAATTTTATCATCTGCATCACCTTAGTATTGGTGTCTCTTGGTTTTTCCTATGGGAATTGAGATTTTCCATCTTTCTTTTGCTGTGTTTGGGTTGTATCCCTATTTTGGATATCATTTTAGGAGACTCCAGTCTTAAAATCTATGGATAGAGTGGGTCTTTGAATTCTAGTCTCCTCTGATTCACCTGCTGTTGTGTTTACTTTGGCAGCACATATACTAAAATTGATTCATCAGCTGCTGTTTACTTTTCAGTAAAGAAACAGCTTCTGCACTTCTGTGCACATTTTCTCACTGCTCTTCAGGAGACCATCCTTGTTCCTCTTTACCTCTGCTGGACAACTTTGCTTTCAGATACTTTCAGTTGGGCCATGATGTGCAAATCACTTTGTGTCCCCTGATAATCACCTACAGTAATTGCTACAGAGGTTCTCCTCTGATATATTCTTTGGATGTGACTTACGTCTCTTTAGGGCTTCATTCAGTATCTGTGGTAGACAGCATGATTCTTGTCATGTCATTTACCATGATAAACATTAGTAATATGTATGATTGAAGGATTGCCTTGTCTTGAAATCACATGACTGCCTAGTAGTTTTAGTAGAATCATGTTTCTCTAACATTAAGATACTTTTCACACATGGGAATTTAGCGGAGATAGGATTTGTAGTGCAGAGTAGGATAGTGATGAAGAATACAGGCTTTGGAAAGCTCTTACTTTGAGTTTCAGGACTGATTCTTCATCATACTCTTCTATCATACTCCAAGTTATTTCACTTTTCTGAATATGTATTTTTATTAAGTGTAGAAATTATAACTCATAAATATGATGCAGCATTTGATTCTTAGTACATGGATAGCTGTATAAATGAAAACTACATCTGCATATTATGTTCAAATGGGGAGGGGAACAGAGAGGGGAAGGGGTAAGAAAAAAGTAAAGAAAAGAAAAGAAAAATATAGAAGTAAAGCTTTGTAAATGGGGAGAGGAAGAGAAGTTGAAACTGAGAGTAAGGGAGAAAAAGCAAGTTATATGTTGTACAAGTGCAAATTATGGTGAATGCAATTGCTATATATATCTGAGATATGTCAATAAACTTAAAAAAGAACATCCCCCTAAAAAAATAAACAAAACCCCTTCATTTTAGAGCAGAATTAATCTGATGTTCAGGAAGTACAGTTCCAAATCTAGATCATTCTCTGATTTATATTGGTCTAAGAACTTGGAAATAGTTTTTATTTATCATTTGCTCTGCATAGAGAATGGCTGCTGACCACTGATAACTCATTAAATTTACAGCTTTTTTTTCTTTTAGTGTATTCAGTGGCTTGGTGCCAATTGGAAGGCAATACTTGTACCACACACTGTCACACAAGAAATGAGAAACCATATCCCTGCTTTGAGTACCTCAGCAGCCTAGTATTAGAATGTTTTTGGCTAGAAAATTATTTTGAAGCATAGATAAGCTTTTGTTTGCCCAGATGATCTTCATAAATTATATTCACATTCTTACTACAGTTCTGGCTTTTCAGAAAGTTACATGTTCTTTCAGAGTGTGGCTTACAGCTTGACTAAGGGCAGAAACTTACTCATAGACTAAGCCTAGGAAAAGGGAAACCCTTAGGAAGTAATATATTCTGTACATTCGAGAGCATAACACATGACTTAAATTGTTAGGATATTATTGTTTAGGAGATAGTGAGTTTGGGTCTTATTTAGCAACTAGTGTTAACAGACATTTTATTCTCAGGGACGTCATTTACTTGCTTATTTCCAGCCAGGTTTCTTATAGTTTTTCAGTGCCATATTGAATGTGGCTCAGCTCTAAGAAGAACTTTCTGTCTTGAGTGCTTGGGAAAGCCCAGTCAGATTTTTCTTTCTTCCCCCTCCCCCTTTTTATGCCTAGTGTTAAACAATATAATGTGATTAATTGAGAAGGCAGAATAGCAGTGTGATTTTTAAGGTTGTTTATATATCAGTATTTGATCTTTAAGTTCACCCTTGCTTGTAACATTAGAGAATTCAATTTTGTAAAGACTGTTACACCTGCCCCAGGGTAGGTAGCCTGCAGTACGATCTAAGGGACAGAAAGAGATGTGTGTCTCTTGTTGATTTTGCTTTTTTCCACTATCACAAACTATTGCCCCTCTGCCATATGCCAGGCTGCCTTGGAGCTAGCCAGTTACAGACTAAAACCTGTACAAACTATGAACTAAATAAACTTCTCATTTAATTTTGGGTGTCAGGTATTTTGTCTCAGCAATGAGAAAAGAAACCAAGATAGCAATATATTTTAGCACCTGCTTGAACAAGTGCAGGGACCAGAGTTTGATCTCTGGCACCACAGCTGCCCTGGCCCAGCCTGTGGGTGTACTGAGCCAGGCACCAAGACCAGGCATGTTAGCACACACTTGTAATCCCAGCACTTGGGAGGCTGAAAACAAGAGGATCACTAGGAGTCTGAGCTATGTAGTGAGACCCTGTACAAAATACATTGAAACAAAACATTTCATCATGTAGTAAGCCAAGTTTATTTATTTATTTTTTATTTGGAGCAAATAGCTTTAAGTATTTTAATTATACAGTTTTTTTTGGAATGTCTACTTTAGGCTCTGTTAAAATATAAGAATCAACTAGTCCATCCTTATCAGTTTCAGTTCAAATGTATTGGTTTGTTCATAAGGATGAATAAAGGGAGAGTTAGAATACAACATGCATGAAGTTGCCTTTGCTGAATAATAGCAAGCAGACAATGAATGGATTGAATGTTTCTAGAATAAATACTGTCACAAATGTTCTCAATATACGAAGTAATGAGCACTTAGCAAAATGTGAATAACATTCAAACTCAGTAATATATCCATTTACACATTCATCAAATCTTTCATAAACCAGGTAAATGTATATTGATTATGTGCTATAGGCACTTTGCCAGGTATGGTGCATACTATTTGGAATATAGTGGTAAATAAAAGCCAGGCATAGTAAATAACTGGGATGGGTTGTCTTTGCATTTAGGGTAAAAAAAAAAAAAAAAGAGGAAGCCAATGCTAAGAGACTCAGCACCTCAACAAATGATATTTTTACATTTATATACAGAAAAAGAGGCAAAAAAAAAAACAAAACAGGCAGAGAGCCTAAAGAGTAAATACTTCTGGCTGCAACCAATTGGAGCCTTTTCAGCTTTACTTTAGCTTTCTTTTCTAATACCTGGGCTGATATTTTTAGATGATACATATAATACCCATGGTTTTATATTTATTTATTTATTTATTTATTTATATTTTTCTTGTTTCAGAACTTTTGTTTATTTATTTTTATGGCCGGCTCAGCCTGCCCTGAGGGCAGGGCTGGCCAGAATTTGGTGCCAGAGATTGAACCGTGGTCCCTGCAGCCACTCAAACTTTCCTAAGCAGGCGCTTTAGACCACTGAGCCATCCTGCCAGGTCCCATACCCATAGTTTTATTTAATAGTGCTAAATTGCTACAGGATATGGATAATACAGAGCAGAAGGAGACTGTAATGTTCCCAGAATCTTACAGTGTAGTTGGAGCAAGAGATTGACAGAGCAAGATGTAACGTCTACTCTACTAAGTGTGTTAAGCAGGAAGCTGAACAGTCACCTTTGGGGTCAGACCACATCTGTGTTCACTACTGTATGTATAATGCCTAGTACAAATCATGGCGGGTGTTAACCATTAAGTAAATACCTATGCTGAGAAAAGTCATACTTAAAGAGTGTGAGAAGCATCTGATGGAGGAAGTGGGGTCATGTGTGCATCTAGGTTAGCCATGGAAGAAGGTCCAGGTTCAGAGAGCAGCAGATGGCATAGAGATGCGAGAGAGCAAGTATGTTTCCCTGTAAACTGAGAATAGTTTAGTTTAGTTTAGTTTAGTTTAGTTTTGTTTTGTTTTGTTGGGGGGGACCGGGGTTCAAACTCACAACCTTACACTTGCCAGGCAGGCATTTGTGCCACAGAGCTATCTCCCCAGCCCCAGAATAGTTTAGTTTTGCTGGAATATAGAATTCATAGAAGTCAGGAGTGAAAGGTGAAACAAGAGAGATGGCTTAGTTAACAAGTGTCATACTAACTAGTTTGCATTTTCTGCAAAAGTAGCTTTTTCCCCACTAAGTCAGATTTCTTAATGCCAAGGCTGATACTGTTAGGTGATCCATGTAATATCCAGAAAGTATCATCAGGTCTAAGGTTCTGTATCAGTGGTGATTGGATGGACTATCAAAAGGCCCTATGCTGTTGATGAACTTTTTGTCTTTCAGGGAGAAAGAATACAGTATAAAATATTTTCTTGGAAGTAAAGTGTAAACTCTTTTGAAGCAAGTAAGTTGGTGTGTCTTTGAATTCTAGTTCCCAAGAATGATACTGGGCCTCTGAAATATGTGTTCATTACTTGAGTAATTAGCAAAATAAAACAAAACTCCCATTCAAGTACTGAGGTTGGGTCCAGGGCCTGGCATATGGTAGGTAAGCAAATGCTTCACTACTGAGCTATGCTCTCTAATCCCTCCTAAAATCCCACCTGCTTAATTGCCCAGGCATGAGTAATTGCCTGCATCAGGCTGCAAGTAGTGGAGAATATAGGTGTAGACCGCTGTGTTTGGCTGCATATACTATTGTAGCAAGCATTGTATATGCTTCTGAAAATGGTAGCTAAATGAGAAATGGTCCTTTCTGTAGCTTCTTCATGTGTGTGGGGGGAGTAATAAGTCTTTAACTATAGTACCATGGGGTAAATCCTGTGCTAGAGGTATATCTACCCAGGTTAGTGCACCCATATCAGTCGTGTGTGTGTGTGCGCGTGCGTGCGTGCGTGCGTGCGTGCGTGTGTGTGTGCGTGCATGCGTGCGTGCGTGCAGGGTCTCACTACGCAGCTTGGACTCATAGTGATCCTCCTAATTTCTGCCTCCCTAATGCTGGGATTACAGGCATGTATCACCATGCCAACTCCATTCCTGGCTCAGTGCTCTCAGGGGCGGAGCCAGCACAGCATCTGTTCCTAAGCAAGCACTTGGTCCACTGAGCTATATCGCTGGCCCTGCCGCATTAATCTTGAGTGGGAGAGGGGTTATAGAAGGCTTCCTGGTAACACATGAAGTTTGAAGGGCTAGAATTAAGTTAGGTGGAGGAAAGTAAGAGCCTTCTAGGCAGAAGAACTAGCATTAGTTAAGGCTTGGTTGTAGCAGCACACAAGGAAGAATTAAGATCTTGCCATACAAGGGGAATGAGGAGAGTTTGGAAATGAGGTAGGACAGTAGTGTATTGGTTCTGGTGTGTGTGTTTGTGTGTCTGTCTTGTTCTCATGTTTATTTGTGTGTGTATCTGCCAAGAGAGTCCTTTCCTCTTTTCCTTTGTAGCATTCAAGTTGGAATAGGATGAATAGGGATAAAGCATATCTAGCGTAAATAAAG
This sequence comes from Myocastor coypus, assembly GCA_004027025.1. Classification (NCBI taxonomy): domain Eukaryota; kingdom Metazoa; phylum Chordata; class Mammalia; order Rodentia; family Myocastoridae; genus Myocastor; species Myocastor coypus. The sequence continues at coordinate 8,074 of PVJA010023315.1, read as the reverse complement.
ACTTAGAAAGTATACTTTGTGCAGAACAGGGAACAGAGTCGGAAAGGTACTATAAAGCAAAGGAATTCTGCTAGCCTCAAGTAATGAGAGCTATTAACGATTAAAGCAAGTGCATAATTCGTTTTAGAGAAGGTTACTCTGGTACTGTTAAAAGTTGAATTGAAGGGGTCACCATGATAAGAGACCAATTTGGAGATTGTAACTTGAACTAAGTCCATGATAGTGGGGTTGGAGAGGAAAGATGAATTCCACATTTACTAGAGAGGTCTTGGAGGTAGAAGAGCTGAAGATAGAAAGTAGATTAGGTCACATATTGATCAGTCATCCCCACACTTGGTTTTCTCTTGGCTAAGTCAGTATGGTATGATTTTGGAAAATTAAATATTTGTTCTACATAAATATGAACTGCTTGAAATGTGTAGCAGGAATAATTTCTTGAGAGATGATTTTTGAGAAGGCCAGGTACTCATTTATTTTAGCACAGAGCATAGCAGATGGAGAGAGTTGAGAGGAGATCCTACAATTGTAGACTGTTCACTGTCATAATGGTGTATATTCTAGGAGAAAGGGTACATGTAGAGTATAATTGAAAGAGAAGCAGGGCCCACATTCTGTGCACATTGGTATCAGTGGGCTATAGCAGGGGTCAGCAAACTATAAATCATGAGTTAAATCTACCCTTTTTTGGGTCTATTTGAGACAAGGTTTCATTGTGCAATTCAGGGTGGCCTTAAGCTTACTTGAACTCAAAATGATCCTCCTGCCTGAGCCTCCCAAATGCTGTGTTTGTAGGTATGGGCTTCCACACTGGGCTAAAATCAGCTTTTGTAAATATCTTTTTATTGGAACAAAGTCATACTGAATTGTGTATATGTATGCGTTACAGTTTTTGTGCTACAATGACAAAGCTGAGTAGTTGAAAAAGAGACCATGTATCCCATAAAACCTAAAATAATAATTATCTGGTCTTTACAGAAGAAATTTACTTTTAATCTAGTAAATTAGGTCTCTAGTTTGGAGGAATATTGTAGTGGAAGGGTCCCTTGTACAGTTAGACTTACACTGTTCAGTTCAAGAAGAAGTGTGGGGTCAAAGTTAAAATTTGGCAATCCTCCACTAACAAATAATAGCTGCAGCTGTGGAGGATGAGACAGGTTCCTCAGAAATAGTATAGAGCAGTGTTAGTAAACTTAGGGCTTGTGTGCCCCAGCTGGCTGTTTGTTATCACTGAAAGCTCTAAAAGGTTCACCTTCACTGGTACAGAGAAAAGAGAAAAGGGCACCCAGGGAACAAATGCCATGGGCAGGTGTTAAGAGGAGAGGGAGAAACAATAGACTGATGGACTTTTGCCATTCTTGGGTGCTGGTATGAAGTTTTCATCAGATGTTTACCCTGAGCTTGCTGTTGTATAAGTAGTCTCCAGAGCTATCCAGTATGGCTTAAATGAGTTTGCTTAAGTGATATATTTTTTTTTCCTCAAAAGAAACATTTATATATGATCTTTATTAGTTTAAACAGTTTCAAATGAGTTCAGAACAGCTTTTCACATTTTGAACCTTTAGGACACTGCCATTCAGGAAATAAAATACTTCCTGGTGGGTTTAAGTATTAGAATTATCAGGCAGAAGATGATGTTAATGACAGAAATCTGCTCAGAAAAGAACATGAATTTATACTTCATGTAAAGGCTTTTCACAAAAGGAATATACTTATGCAACTTACAGTTTCCAAACAAAACACTCAAGAACCATCTATGTCTTTATTTCAGTCTTTATTTGGTATAAGGTCTTGCTACACAGCTCAGACTTGTAGTGTCCTTCCTGCCTCAGCCTCCCCAGCGCTGGGGTTTTGGATGTGCACCACCACACCTGGTTTTGGTGGACAGCGTGGTGTGCGTGGGGTTCCAGGTCCCACATGGCATGCAGTACTGGGGATTGAACCTGGGTCCTTGTGCTTGCCAGGCAGGCACTTAGGCTGCGAAGCTATCTTCCCAGCCCCAGGAGAGAGTCTTCTGTACCTGTAATATTCCACTTGGTGCCAGGCTCTGTAGAAACCATCAAGAAACTTCCCCTTGACTAATACATGTGGCTTTACTGACACACACTTCTTTAGACTGAACACAAAGCTCATCTAAAACATCTCTCGGGGCCCGGCAGGATGGCTTAGTGGTCTAAAGCGCCTGCTGAGGAAAGCTTAGGCGGCTGCAGGGACCGCGGTTCGATCCCTGGCACCACATGCTGCGCCAGCCCTGCCCTCGGGGCAGGCTGAGCCGGCCATAAAAATAAATAAATAAACAAACAAAAAGTTCTGAAACAAGAAAAAAATAAATAAAATAAAATAAAACATCTCTCTACCTGGTGAGTTTGGGCTAGGTTTAACATAGCTTCTTCATCATACTTTCAAGCAGGCCAGATGCCATATTTCAGCATCTCTGGTACAGATATAGAATGCTCTGCACATGAGTGATAGCTGCTTCAGTGATCTGAGGTCCAAGTCATGAGACACTGCTCATTGCAAGATGTTCACTAGGACCCACTGGGCAGTGCTGATACGTGAGTCTAACTGCTCTGAAGTGCAGCTGACACAATTTGAGCATAGACTTTTGAAATGTGAGCTGCTGCAGCAAGTAAGACAAGAAATCTTTAATCTTGCTATCATCTTCAATGTAAGTGGTTCCAATGCCATCACTTTCTGGAGATGAGATCTTGAACTTAGGTTTGTTTATTTGTTTGTTTGGCTTTGGCATCTTCTGCTCCTATCAGCAGAGAGCCTCTTGTTGCTCTGCAAGGTCACATTTCTACAGCACTAGTGCCCATACGTGGGACAAGTTCAAAAACTCACTGAGTTTGGGACATCTGGAGCTGTAGCTACAGGTCTGTTTTAGGACTTCAATTCTTGTCACTTGCTCTTGTGGTATCAGAAAACAGTCTTCCTCAGTTTCTATCATGTTGGTGGAGCAGAAGGCCAACCGGCCAAGTGGCAGTTTCTCCTTGTCCTTGGCATTCCTCCTCAGGGATGATGCACTTTCTGGTGTCTCCTTCCTATCCCCTGCTCCTTCCACAGTGGGGCTTAGCTGAGTTTTCAGTTGGAGAAGCACACCAAACAATGGTGATAAGAGTGGGACCTGCTGAAGGCAGCTGTATTTATGGGGCAGGGGGCTCTGTGGGCCAAGCTGATGAAGCCAGAGCTGGAGACAGGACCTTAAATGAAATTTTAAACTGTGTATTCTTCAATTTAAAGATACAAACAACTTGGTAAATTAGAAAAGAGCTGGGGTTTTTCTTAAACAGAATATAGTTGGGTTGTGAAGTTAAAAGAATATTCACCTAAAATTTCCTTACTTTTATTTTGCCTTGAAAATAATGCTGAGTACTTTGGTCGAATGAGCTCTTTTGGAGTCTGTGAAAACTAGAAGAATCTATTTGGATATAGATGGATGGATGGACAGATATATATTATATTATATATATATATATATATATATATATATATTTTTTTTTTTTTTTTTTTTTTTTTTTTTTTTTTTTTTTTTTTTTTTTTTTTTTTTTTTTTTTTTTTTTTTTTTTTTTTGGTTGGGTATTAAACATTGAGGAATCTGTTTTATTGGAGGTTAAACTGAGATCATGCCTTTTTACCTGTTAGGCTGGCACTGAACCATACCGCATGTATTTTTAGGATTTTAAAAAAGGGTTGGGGGGGACCCAGCAGGATGGCTCAGTGGTCTAAAGTGCCTGCTTAGGAAAGCTTGGGCGGCTGCAGGGACCAGGGTTCGATCCCTGGCACCACATGCTGCACCAGCCCAGCCCTCAGGGCAGGCTGAGCCGGCCATAAAAATAAATAAATAAACAAAAGTTCTGAAACAAGAAAAAAAATAAAATAAAAAAGGGTTGGGGGGATATCTCAGCAGCATAAGCACCTGCCTGGTAAGAGCAAGGTCCTGAGTTTGATCACCAGTATCAAAACAAAACAAAAACATTTTTTAAAGATCTTTAAATGATCTTTCAGTAAGCATATACATCTTTTTTGAGAACCTAAAGCAGGAATATAAGTATATAGATTGTATATAAAAGTCATTTCTGAGGGCAGTAGAGCACTCTTATTCTTTTTGTGTTTAAAAAATACATGAGTATAATGATGCTTATGCAAAAAGAAATTACTAGCCTTACTCCATTTCCTTAAAATGTTATTTTAACTTCTTTGACAGTATTTTCTAGATTTCGTTAGCTTTACTCCCTACTATATATCTCCATTGTGTTAGGATTAATTTTTGCTTAGTTTAAAACTATAACTGGGATCATATTGTGTTCTGTGATGATTGATCTGTGATGAAGGTGACAATATAGAACAAGAAAGAAACAGCTTTTCGATAAATGGTGCTGTGCAATTTGGTTCTCTGTCTGGGAAAAATTGCAGTAATTCCATCCACAGAATGAGCAAAATCCAATTCAAACTGGATTTCTAAAGGAATGTAAAAGATTAAAAAGATAAGCTGGTACACTAGTGATGCTCAAAATGTGTGAGCCATAAGTGATTTGAAATTTTATAGAAATCATATTTAAAAATAAAAAAGCAGCAGGTGTTTATGATAGTTAACTTGAGAAGTGCTTACAAAGTAAATGAATGTATCTGTTGCCTACAGACAAAACAGTGGTTTAAAGGACATGGAGGTGAAGAGGGAGAGAATTGAGATGCATTATTTATGGTACATGTACCAGTTTCCACTGTACTGCAAACATGTACTAATAAAATTTCTTAAAAATTTAAAGAAACAGATGAAGTTGGTAAAAATAATGTATTTTACCTTTGTAACAATCAAAATGCATTTTATTGTGAAATCAGTATGAGATATTTGCATATGTTTTCTTTCTTTTTCCTTTTTTTGTCTTTTTGAGACGGTCTCGCTATGCACCTCAGGCTGGTCTTCAACTCACACTGATCCTCCTGCCTCAGCCTCCCAAGCGCTGGGATCACATGTGGCTGGCATATGTGGTTTTTTTTTTTTGTTGTTGTTTGTTTGTTTGTTTGTTTGTTTTTGCTTCAGGACTTTTGTTTGTTTATTTGCACTTGTCAGGCAGGCACTTGTGCCCCTGAGCTCTTTCCCTGGCCCTCTTGGTAGGGTTTTAATTACATCTTCAATTTCATTGATAATTGATTTTAGAATCGTTATATCTTTCTAATTGAGTTTTGGTGATTCATATATATATATACACATACATATATTCATATATATATGTATATATATATACATATATATATGAATCTGTACATTTCTGCGTCTTCCATCTTGAAGTTAGTATAGATAATCTGGATTTGTGCAATATTTGTTGTGATTTCACCCTTTGCATTTCTTTGATTGCATGGATTTGAGTATTTCTTTTGTTCTCAGTTTTACAATTTGTCCTTGAGGTGTGATGATGGTGTTCTTGAATCTGTTTTCTTGGGTCATAGTGGATCTTTTCATTTACTGTTCTCTGTATTTTTTATTCTTAATAGTTTGTATTCTTCAATTCTTTTTTTTTTTTTTTCAAAGAATTATTTTATTTTATTATTTTTTTTCCTTGTTTCAGAACTTTTGTTTATTTATTTTTATGTCCAGCTCAGCCTGCCCTGAGGGCAGGGCTGGCTCAGCATGAGGTGCTGGGGATCCAGCGGCGGTCCCTGAAGCCGCCCAAACTTTCCTAAGCAGGCGCTTTAGACCACTGAGCCATCCTGCCAGGCCTATTCTTCAATTCTTGGAAACATTTTTAGGATTATCTTGTAATGATTTTTTTATATTTCCCTTTTTTTGGGAAGTTTGTTGTTTAGATTCTTTCTTTAACAAGTTCTATGATTTTCTTATACTTTCACGTCAATATATTTTTATTTTCTGCTTTCTTCCTATTTTTTTTTTTTTGTTTTGTTTTTTGTTTTTTTTTGTCTTTTTGAGACAAGGTCTCGCTATGCAGCTGAGGCTGGCCTTGAGCTCACTGTTGTAGCCCAGGCTGGTCTCGAACTTGCACCAATCCTCCTGCCTCAGCCTCCCGAGTGCTGGGATTACAGGCGTGAACCACCACGCCTGGCTCCTATTTTGTTTTTTGTTACACTTTCACAGAGATGTCTTCATTTCAAAGAGAGAATTTTTTGTTTTAGTAGTCTGGTTATTTTAGTTTTCAAGATTTTTTTTTTTTTTTTTTTTTTAAGACATAGCCTCCCTATGCAGTGCAGGCTGGCTTGAACTCGATTTTATAGCCCAGACTGGCCTGGAACTCAATGATGATCCTTTTGCCTCAGCCTCTTGTGTGCTGGGATTACAGGCATGCTTCACCATACCCGGCTCAAGGACTCTGTCTGTCTGTCTGTCAGTCTCTGTCTGTCTCCATTTAGTGCAAGGTCTATAGGATCTCACTATGTAGATCTGAATTGTAGTGATTCTCCTGTTTTCAGCTTCCCAAGCGCTGGGATTACAGGCAACAACCATCATGTCATCTCAATCGCTATCTCAGTGCACCCTGGGTGTGGGGCCAGCATAGCACAAAGAATTCTTTTTTTTTTTTTTTTTTTTTTCTTTTCAGGACTGGGGTTCAAACTCATGACCTTGCACAAGCCCAACAGGCACTTGTGCTACAGAACTATCTCCCCAGCCCCCAATAATTCTTTTTTAAAGAACATCCTATCTGTATTTATTTTATGACTATGATGACCTTTTATTTATTTTTTTTAAAGATTTTTTAAAATTTATTTTGCTTAGGGGCCTGGTGGGATGGCTCAGTGGTCTAAAGCGCCTGCTTTGGAAAGCTTGGGCAGCTTCAGGGACGTCGGTTCGATCCCAGCACCACATGCTGCGCCAGCCCTGCCCTCAGGGCGGGCTGAGCCGGCCATAAAAATGAGTGAATAAACAAAGGTTCTGAAACAAAAAAATAAGTAAATTAAAAAAAATAAAAATAAAAAAAATTTATTTTGCTTAAACCTCATTTATTTGTGTTATGGCTGGCTCAGCCTGCCCTGGGGTGGGGTGCGCAGCATATGGTGACAGGGATCAAGGAGCGGTTGCAGGGCTTGCCTGAACTTTCCTCTGCAGGTGCTTTAGACCACTGAGCCATCTCACTGGCCCGATGACCATTTATTTATTTATTTATTTATTTATTTATTTATTTATTCATTTATTCATTTATTTATTTATTTATTTATTTATTCTTGTTTCAGGACCTTTGTTTTGTTTATTCACGCATTTTTATGGCCAGCTTAGCCTGTCCTGAGAGCAGGGCTGGCACAGCATGTGGTGCCGGAGATCGAACCGCGGTCCCTGAAGCCGCCCAAGCCCTCCCCCGATGACCTTTGATTAATAGCTTGTAGAGTTTGTGTTTCTTCCAAGTTGCCTCCCTGCTCTTATCTGTTAATCTATGTTCTGTTAGAGCATTTTTCACACGTTTGGTAGTATTTATTTGTGATGAACCCAAAATTCTTGGGAAATGTAAGCATGTAGTGAATGAGGCCTTTTGACTTTTGAGTTTTGTGTCAGGATATTCTGGAAGGGTGATTTGTTGAGAGAAATCCTGTGTTGGTATCTTTTGTCTTTTAGACTGATCAGATTCTCAGAGAACACTAATAGTCTCTTTAACGTTGGGGGAAGGTCTGAATACCCTACTTCCAGGAGCTCAGTATGTGGGAAGCAAGTAGGATAGCTGGAGTAGTTGTTCTGTGATCTAACCCCGCTGTGTTTAGTTGGCTAGGTTAACCTCGGTCTTTTCCAGAAAATTGTCCTCCATCCTTTCAGGAGTAGGGGTGAGGAAGCAGCATGAAGGCATGGCCTTTGAGGCTCTCACTGTATTGGGACTGCCTTCACTCTCATCATCCTTGGGCCTTCTCTTCACTTACTGCTAGTTCCATTTGTACTTAAGTGCTGCTGATTCTGAGCCTCCTATATATACTGTTGCAGAAATAGAATTGGTGTTTTGTGTTTTTTTTGTAGCTGACTTGTGTGTTTTGCCTTTTAGGGCTTGCTGAGCCATTTACTGTGCTTTTAATCTTTTATTCTCTTCTAGGTTTTTCCTCCCTCCTTTTTTTTTTTTTTTTTTTTTTTTTGGGGGGGGGGGGG
>PVJA010023314.1:14631-33273 GCA_004027025.1 Myocastor coypus | reverse complement strand
AATGAAGCAGTTTTAATATTCTATTGTTGTTCTGAATTTCTGGGAAATTGGTTATTTTATATCTTGGTGGATATTTATTTTGGTCCTGTCTAATTGGAGACCTATATGCCCCACTTAACTTTATGTCAGATTCTGGGGATTGAACCCTGTCCTCTGTGCTCTGCCTAAGCAGGTGCTATAATCTGTTGAGCTATCTGGCTGGCTCAATTCCTTGTTATTTTTAAGGGATTGTTACTTTTATGATCACTGGTCATGACCCTGTTTTCAAGATCTTAAAGTCTGTCTTCAGATTCATTCATGATGTTTTTATCAGCTTTCAATGCAATTTTTAATTTCATGGATATCTGCTTTGTTTCTATATGGATAATTCATAGATTGCATTCTCTTCCTAGCATCATCTATTTTTAAAAAGTCTATCTGCATTTTGGATGTGATGAGCAATACTTGTATAAATATTGACATTTCTTTTTTTATCTCAAAGGTTATTTCCAATCTGATTTCCTTTATAGACTCATGGAATTGTTTCTTTACTTCAGTTGCTATTATTTCAAAAATTTTAGGTGGTACATGTCTTAAATATTCCCCTAACTCATTGTCTCTTGGACTTGTTTTCAGTTGGCTGGAAGTCTTAGATTGTGTCTTGCCTCAGCATCTTGTCTTTTTATATTTCAAAATTTTTTGGTTTTTTTCTGTGTTGACTCTTGTAAATTTTTGTAGTGGATGGCTATATCACTGGTATCAAGACCACTTTAAGAAAAGACTATTTTCTATGTGTGGGAGGTGGCCTATGTCTGTTCCAATACCTTAACTTCCTAGTTAACTAGTAATGAAATTTTGGAATCTGTTTGGTTCAGTCCCATATTCTTTGGTGCTTGTCTGTGATGAGATTATTGCCTCTGAACTACTAATCCTACAGAAAGGAAAACAACTTATTACAACAAATGTGATGTCCTAGATACACGATATAATTAATAATAACAGTAGCATCAAGCACATTTTAGAAACTGAAAAATTGTGGTAGCTATTAATTATGTATGTTAAACCACAAGAGAAAAATCTACAACTATATAATAGAGTTTACTATAAGTTGGAAGTATCTATTCAGACTGTTTTTGTTGGTAGAGTGGTTTTACCTTGTGGAGAGATTTAAGGATAGTGGACTAAGCAAGGATAACTGAAAAGAAACTAAAAGCAAAGCTGGAAGAAAGAATGATTGCACGTACGTTGGGAGACTATAGGAGAGGGCAGAAGAGAAAGAATGAGGGAGCAAGTAAGGGATTATCAGAACTTGGTCTCTGGGCTTGGGGGATAGGATTAGTTTTCTGAGGCTGGAGTTCTCCCCAGCCACTTAGAAAAGAGAAAAAGAAAAAAGAGAAAAGGAAAAGAAAATGAAAACAGAACAAATCAAATCAAAACAAAATGAGAGCAAGCGAGAGAGAGAGCGAGCGAGCGAGCGAGAGAGAGAGAGAAAGAGAGAGAGAAGGGACAGCCTTGTTTACTTGCTTCTACTGTGTGTCTTTGTCTCCAAGTGCAACACTGCTCACCTAACTTAATACCTGTTGGCTTGTATTGCTATTGTTCCTATTATTTTTTCATACCACTAGTCCCACATTTCCATCCAGGGTGCCTAGTTTGGACCCTACTGCATCACTGTTGTTCTCTCTGATCTCTAGGCTTTCTAGTGAGGTTCACCTCAGTCATGGTAGCAGCAAGGGGAGGAGCAGTTCTCTGGGCCTTTCTGGCACAGATCAGTTGGGTCCCATTGGTGGCACAGATGGCAGTGGGAGGAGCTGCCTTTCACACTTCAGCTGGGTCACAGTGGTGGACCACTTGTTGAGAAGCATTGCTATAGGTTGTCTTTTAGACAGCAGGGTTTGGCAGGGGAGTGGGGGGGGGAGAGGGAACTAAGCTGCATTAGCAGATACTCTAGTAGTTAGAGTTATCAGAGGAGTTCTGGCCATCAGAATGTGCACGTAGTCTTTTTTATTTTAGAGGGAATATCTATCTATCTATCTATCTATCTATCTATCTATCTATCTATCTATCTATCATCTATCTATTTTATCCTTTCTTATATCTCAGTTGTTCTTTCTCTTTGAGCAGTCCCTTTTCTTTTACAGTATCTATTGTACTGCTTGGATTTACTTACCTGAGGGAGACAATATGATGTTTACATATATAGGTCTGACTTAATTCACTTATGAGTATAATCTCTCGTTGTATCCATTTACCTATAAAGTCTTTAAGTTTATCTTTCTTTAGAGATAAGTTGCTGGGCATGGTGGTACATGCCTGTAATCTCAGCACTCGGGAGGCTGAGGCAGGAGGATCAGTGCGAGACCAGCCTGGGCTACAAAAGTGAGCTCAAGGCCAGCCTGAACTGCATAATGAGACCCTATCTCAAAAAGACAAAAAAAAAAAAAAAAATAGAGCTGAGTGTTACTTTATTGTATAAAAATATTATTACACCTTTTTAAATCTGTTAGTCAGTTGATGGGCATTTACGTTGTTTCCCAGTTTTAGTCACAAATTCTGCTGCTATAAACATAGGTGCAAATATATTGCAGAGATACGTTTCCAGTTCTTCTGGTGGGGGGGCGGGCAGAGTTGCTCCCTTCCTGAACAGCTTACTGAAGTTCTCAAGGCTCTCCAAAGCTCAGCATGGCTCCTACCATGGTAGGGGGGGCAGGTGAGGCTCTGGTCTTAAATGAATCTCCAGGTCCTGGGCCAGAGAGGTTCCGCAGTGGCACAGCATCTCCTGGCAAGTGCAAGGCTGTGGGTTTGGTTACCGGTGCTCCCAGTTTGGTCTTTAATCTCTAGTTCTTATCCCTAAAATCTATATGTGATCTTCCATATTCTTGTTCTTCTTCTGGCAGCAGAATAGGTAGGATTCAGTGGAGGCCTTTGAGGAAACTGTAATGTTCTCTTATCTTTTTTATTGTTTTAATAAGACTATGCCACTTAAGCAGCTTGCAATGAATTATGTTTCATGTAATTATGAAAGTCATGAATTTGGCTTGAGCAAAAGCACTCCCTCACTAGGTGGAGGCAGATGTATGTGATGAGCCTTCAGCATGAAGTGAAAGTATCACTCAGTGCTGTGGGCAAGTGGCTTGCACGCTTCTGTGCCTGAACTTGCTGCCGGCATGTGGATTCACACCTGAAGCTTTCTGGGGCACTACCTCTAACTAGCTGGCAGAAGAGGGAAGGCTCTTTGGTTCTACTTATAGATTCTACTTCTGCATAATATGCTGGCATAACTGAAGAGTCAGTTACTCCAGCTGTAATTTTCTTTCAGCCTTGTGGGCAGAACTTGAAAACTTTGCTTATTTATCTGAAGAGATAGTCGAAAGTATGTATCTACAGTGCATTCAGTTAACTTTTTGTTCAGATGCTCAAAAACTTGTATCGAGTGTAATTTTAGAGTTGGTGAGAAAATAGTTTGTGGAAAGGGTGGTGGATGGGACACAAAGAGTGAGGATTTAGTAAGAAATATGTGGGTGACACATGAATGGTCACCTAACGTAAACCCCGTGGGTGAGGGTTTTGAATATTAGACAAATAAAATAATCTAAAAGACCAAGGAGATAGTTCAATGGAATAAGTGCTTTCCTGGCAAGTTCAAGGTCCTGAGTTCAATCCCTGGTACCACACACACAAAAAAAGTATTCCATGGAGATCAGGCAGCTCCATCCCTTTACCAGTAATTCTTATGCTTTTTGTTGTTTGTTTGTTTGTTTTTCCAAAGGGCAAATGAAAATAGTGGCCATGACTTCGAGATTGGAAGATTTTATGTATTGAGTCGAACTCTCAAATTTACTTTTATCAAGAATGAATTTCCTGTTCTTGTGGCTGCATACATAGCCTGCTAATTTCAGGCTTTACTTTTGAGAGCCTGGTGATGCCCCATTGCCTGGTAGGATCAGCCAGACACCTGGTGACAGATTGGCCCTGTTCTCTTAGGGAGGAGAAAGCAATTTGTCTTCATCAGAATAAAACACCGTCTCTGCCTCTCTGGCCCTCTATGCTTCCTCCAGTATCATCATACAGGGCTCAGGATATGAGCTGCCTTGGGGTAACTTGTGTAGTCTTGTTTTGGCCAAGGAATATATTGCAAAAGAGGATCAGGAATGGATTAGGGGTTTCTACTTTGATTACATAGCCCTTAAAAATTCAGGGTACTTGATCAAACAGTAACATTACCTACTAGATAAATAGATATAAACACCCATGGATTCAAGCAGTTGTCACACAGGCGGCAATGTATGTGTTTAACGAGTGAACATATATACGATATTATTTCTTCCACAGCCAGAATACTAGAATTGAATAGTCAAAAGATTGAAGTAGATATATTCTCTCTTCCCCAACATAGTCCTCTCATAAAGTTCTTCTTCTTCTTCTTGCTATTTGTAACTGTTATTTCCTTTAAAAGGAACAACTATACCTGATAACCATGAAAGAATTTCATTTCACTGGAATTTGGAATTGCCTTGTGGGATCTTTAGTTTCCTCAAGCCATTAAATCAAAAAGAAAAGAAAAGAATGACTCTCTGGATTGTGATGATTGATCCTGGTCGTTAAGGGGAAATATTTCTACCACACAATTGTGGTAAGGGAAAGAATGCAGAACCATCTTTTAAAATTTTTTGATACGACTATGACCAAAAAGAAAAGTTAATGGAGAATGGCAGTAACTTAAGTCAAGGCCAAGAAATGCTCAGATGATGCAGGAATTAAAATAGGCTGTTACGGTTTGTGAATAGGCATCCCCTGCAGAGCCTCATGTAGTCATGGGGCAGCCTCTGGAATTCATTGTTGATTATTGTGGGCATGGGTGCTATACCTCCCCTGAGGCAGGTGATTTGCATTTCAGTGTCAGGAAGGAAGAGAAGTGAGCTGCTGGAGCTGCTGCTACTCCATCCCTTGCCCTTGCTCTTTGCCCACTACCAAGAAAGGTTGTTCTCTGCCATGAGCCACCCTGCCTAGGAGCCAGTTAAGTATGGACTAAAACCTCCAGTAACTGTGAGCTAAATAAACCTTTCCTTCCCTAATTTGAGGGTCAAATATTTGTCCCAGCAATGAGAGAAGAGTAACTAAGACACATGCTAACAGTATAAGCAATACGGAGTGAGTCCTAGAAGGAGGAAGGACCAGTTACAGAAATAAGAACTGCTGTAGTTATTTTTTATTTGTTCCCCAAAGACCTATAGTCCCAAACTTCATAGTGTTGAAACAAATGGTGTCTAGTATGAAGTTTTAGGCTACTGGTGGACTGCCCTGGAGGGGACATTAGAATCCTGGGCCTTCATTTCTTTTACCTCTGCATCCCAGCTGCCAGAAGGCAAATGGCTTCCTGAACCACACACTTCCACCTTCACTATTGCCTCAGCGTAGGCCCAAAAGACATGCAGGACCTTACCATGGACTAAATGCCTGTAAGACCATGAACCAAAGTAAGTGTTTATTCCTTTAAAGTTGATTATTTCAGGCATTTGACTCCAGGGGTGGAATGAGAAAATGAGTGGTACCACACACACACATATTCTCCCTTTGCTCCCCAGTGGTCTTTCCTCTATGCACATGAACCCCTGTTATCTTTGCCTATATGGACACAAGTCCTAATAGGCTAGGCTACATCCATATTACCTCATTTACACTTAGTCACCCTTTTTTTCACCATCTTATATCTAAATTCCATCACAATGACTATAGAGTTTCAACATACACAGCTTTTGTTAGAGATATAATTTAGTCCGGACCCCTTTGCCTAGAGTATTTAAAAACAAAGGAAGTTTTTACTGGGTTAAGATTAGGATGCACTACCACAAATTTGGGTACAATGAATTATGAAACTTGAGAAACGCATAGTTTCCTTTTGGAGGAAAAGAAGTACATGCTTCTATTCATGTAAGGAATAAACATGTCAACTGAGATAGAGACATTATTTTTAACTTTTAGTGTACAGAAAATTAACTGTTGTAACTATAGTCTGGTTTCTCAACAAAAAAATATGGGTGCTGAGTACTCAAGACAAGTATTTGAATGATATTCCGAAGCATCCTAATCTTTTCAGCCTCTATCTAGAACTGTTTTTCCTAAACTCTTCTTAGAGGCTTCGTATTAAAATCTGACAATGAAAGAAATTTGGGTAATATTTGGAAAGGAGGAGAGACAGAACCATTATTCTTCAGTAGTGACTGTAGATAGATACATGGTATCAGTAGGAATGAAGTGAGTTTTGCCTCAGTTCTGGGCCACTTTTGGAAAACCACTGACTTTAATGTTATAGGCAGCTCAGACCCTTCACCAGGGCCTCCCTGGGAACCTAGTGCTCTGGCCTTCTTAAAACCAGTTGTATTTTACCCCCAGTGTTTAATCTCTAACATTCCCAACTCTATTATAGGCTTCTATTATATAAATTTCATCTTGTTACTCATCTTCACTGTTTCACATTGCTCTGATCAATCCTGACTGGAGCACAGGTCCATATGTATGCATCTTGCACCAGCAGGAGTTCAACAAGAGGTGTCCATGAGAAACTTCTCCTAGCAAATTATTATAAAATTTTGCATGTTGTTAGTCATAAATAATTGACCTGTTTTGGGCTGGCCAGATAGCTCAGTGGACTACAGTGCCTGCTTAGGCAGAACACAGTGGCTGGGGCCTGATCTCTGTCCGACAGTGCTGGCCCCACCCCTGGGGCACTCTGAGATGGCAGTTGAGACTGGGTCTGGTGGCACTTGCCTATAATCCCAGCGCTCCAGAGACTGAGAACAGAATCACTATGAGTCTGATCTATGTAGTGAGACCCTATAGGCCCTACATTTAAAAAAAAATGGCCTGTTGATGGCCTACAGGACATTGTTCTAGAGTTAATGACTAAGTAGAAAGTTTTTCCTTTTGGCGACAGGCATATTATCCAGGTGGACATAAATCCCTGGGGTGATTAGTAGGATCATTTTAAGATAAGTTGAGTTTACAAGAAGGCAGGGTTTTGAAAAACCATGAAAATGGTATTAAACAAAACTTGTTACATGATTTTCTCTTGCTTGTAGAAGTCTTAGGTATCATAGAATTTATCCTTCCACATCTTACATATTATTTTCCTTGAAATCTGTTTGTAGGCTTTGCAACGAACCAAGGAACAAAGCAAGACAGTGAAGCAAGGTCTACTCTGCACTCATTTGTCACTGTCATTACAGCCCATCTCTGGGGACTGCCTGCAAAAGTCCAGGTGAATGCAGTAGTGACACAAGTAGTAGCCCAGGAGGAGTGGGCAACATCAAGGGGAGGGATATGGTGATTGGACAGGAACTTGAAAAAATATAGTCAACACGGAAGTTGCTATTAGACAAAACTGATCTTCCATCACATAGGGTTGGATACCTATTTGGGCCTATATAGTAAGACCAAACCTGCTCTCAAATTTCACTTTCACTTAGAGCTCAACATTTCTATGACTCCCAAGCACAGTTCCTTCATCGTACTTGTGATCTTATTGCCATTTCTTAGGATGCCAGGGGAGCTGGATGAACAGCATTTCTTTCTCGTGAAACTGTCTTGGACACCATGTGCTATTATTGAATCTAAGGATAAGCTAGTTCAAATGTAAATCCAAGATACAAAAATGAGAATCCAACATTCAAAAAATATATAAGATGAACTAAATAGGTCAGTTATTATAATCAAGATCCTGAATACAAAAAAATTTGAGTAAATATGTAGTAAATAAAACTATGATGTATTTTTATTATAAATGAGCATACAATATTGTACTTGTGTATTGGGTATAGTACTCCAATTCAATACACATGTGATAGTTAATGATCAAATGAACATTTCTAAGGATAATTAACATTTCTCTCTTAATTATTATTAGCTCTTTGTGTTGGTAAAAGTTACCTTCTTCTCTATTTATCTTAAAAACTATCATTTTTTAGGCTATAAATACATTTCCATGGTATATAAATCAGAAATACTTTCTCCCTAACTGTTTTTTGTTGTCCATTATCTACCTATTCACTATCTTCTTTTCTCCTCATGTCTACTCTACCTAATTTCTACTAACCTCTGATCTTTAATTTTTCTTTTTGGCCCTGGGAATTGAACTCAGGACCTCATATGTGTGAAGCAGGTATTGCACCGCTGAGCTACTTCCAGGCCCTTTACTAATTTCTGTGTACCACTGGTCCATAATCAGCATGAGTGAGAATCTAAAAGTTTTGTCTTTCTGTGCCTGGCTTATTTAATTTAACAAAGTACCCTCCAGCTCTGTCCCACTGCTGCAAACGGCAGAATTTTGTCCCTTTCTCTCACCCATTAATGTTATATTATGTATGCACTACATTGTTTACTCATTCTTCTATCAAAAGACATCTCTGGGGATCCCATGGCACAACTATGATGACTAATGCTTTAATATTTTGTTTTTTGAATTAATGTGAACAGACTTTAGTGAGTGCTTTCTGGACAGTCTGCTTGCTATTCCTACAAGGATCCTGACCAAGTTAGCTAGATCACTCATTTCACAGTCCTGTGTGACATAGTTGCCTTTTCCTTGCTGGTCCTGAGATTCATACAGAAGTTTGAAGTTTAACTTGATCATTTGTTACCTAAATTCTGACTTAGTGGTTTCTTGGAGGATTTCCCCTGTAACTCCTAAGCAAGTCAAATCACTTTCAAGGCTGGTATGTTCAACTTGGAACAGAAGAAGTCTTCTTGCTTACTCATCATTTCCAGTTGACTTGCCTCGGGAAACAATAGTCTTCTTTCTGGTGGTTTTGTATGCTTGGTCCCAATCATGCTTTCTTGTTCTTTTGAACTTCTTTACTTCTTAGACCTTTTCTATTTCCTGCCATTGTTGATCCCACTTATATTGCTGAGCACACTCCTCACTTTTTATATCTGCTGACACATCTGTAGTCTTAACAAAAACCCATTTAGTAATGAAAGTAATTTCAAAATTAATTTCATATTAGATTTTTTGATGATAAACCATAGGTGATCTATATGATGAAAATGTTACCACAAAATTGTGCTATGTCATATCTTCAGGGAACAAAAAGGAGTTCAATTTATTCTGATTACTGTATAGATGAGACTGTACTATGCTAAGATTATTGTACAGATAAGATTAATGAATGCCTTGTTAGGTCAAAACATTGAGTTAAGTACAGTGCAAACTCCCAAGTACCAAGTTGCTGTTCTGGTATTCCTTTTATAAATAAATGTAGAGTTAGTAATTCTAGATCCCAAATTTTATTCAGTAATTTCATTTATGTAGTATATTTAATATTTTTTCAAGCAGTTTCAACAGGTCTATCTACATTTGAAAGACAATTACTCTTTCTTTTAAGTGTCTCTTTGGGGATGGAAGATTTTGCTACAGCTTCTAGCAGCTGTTGCAGAGATGCTTCTAAGAAGCAAAAAGACAATTAAAAATCTTTTTGTATGTAGAGAAGTTCACGTTTACCTTTTTTAGGTAGATGTTTTCTTTCGCTTAAAATTCTCTAAAACGTTATGTTATAATGACTTAGAAAAGGCTATTCTTTTTTGAAAATTGTCCATTGTTATATTACTCATTCCAGCAATTTTCAAATTTATTGATTTAAATTGTATTAGAGACACTTCCTGGGACTAGATATTAGATTAGCTTTGCTTTCTGATACCTGAAGCGGCAGCTGTACTAAAGGAATGGAGCTTGTCTTGCAATGTATTAGCAGTTTTATGCCAAGGTTGGTTAAACTTAATGGTTTGGGCTTTTAGTAATGGACAAAGTTTTAAAAGTCTCTGAATTACTCTGAGGCTGTGTGCAAAAGCCATATCTGGACATGTAAAGTGGAAAATTGAAACAATTTATGTATCTTGATAATTCAAATAAATATTCTAACATTTACCTCAATTACCTTGAATCTGCAAGAAAATGCGCTTCTTATGTATGAATTAGTCTGAAAACTGCCTCAGTGTTTTATTTCAATTTACATGTCCAGATATAGCTTTTGGGTAATAATAATAATGATGGCTTCCATTATGTTACAGGCACTATTAGGTGATTTTCATATATTATTTCTAACCTTCATACCAACTCCACAGCTAAGCATTGTTATTCCTTCATTCTCAGTGAGGAAACTAAGCTTGTAGAGGTTACAGTATTTGTGAAGAGCTTGAAATAATAATTTTCTCTGAAGAAAATTGGCAAAGTAATGAAAGAAAGCAATGTATATTGTTAAGTCTGAGCAAATGAACAAATGATATGAATGTTATTTATCAGTTGGAAAGGTCAAAAAGTAAGATACAAAGTCCTTATGCCTCAAGAAGTTTTACATGTTTTTCCTGGACATAGTATGATAGCGATTTTAGCTTTTGCTTTCCTTTTTATATAAATCTAGATGATTATTTTTGTGCTTGTTTCTTTTAATTTTTAAACTGAAATTTTATTTTCCAAATCTTTAAATGATTGAATTAAAACAAAATGCTTAAAAGACTAAAAAAAGTTCATCCTTCATATAAAATGGCATGTGTCAAAATATCACATTACATCTCTTTCTAAGGCAATAATTTACACAACCAAACTATATCAGAATGCATTAATTTGCTACAGTTTTGACAGAGACAGTCTGTGTGCACAAATCCCTCGAATACTGATGGGACTGTGATTATTCCCTGAAAAAAAAAAAAAAAAAGAGTCTGAATACAAATTTTAGAGAGCCAGAAAGTGTTTAGTGTCTCATTGTTTGTACTGAGATTCTAAATCACATTCAAGTTGATGACTGATCTTCATATCAATGCACAAATGGAACAGGGGATAAAAGCCAAGAAAGCTGTTTTCTGAGTGAAACACTGATTTTGTTCTCATGTTACCAGCAAGAGACCATTTGGGATATTTAAGCCTGAGGTTGAATGCTTCACATTTGTTAGAGCTCCTCAGTGTTTGAAATGGGTTTTCCCTTTAGGGAGCCCATCCATTTGGACAAGTGCTCCATCAGATCAAAAGACATGGGAAGAGGTATTTTGTGTAGAGACTGAATTTTTTTTTTTTTTTTTTTTTTTTTTTTTGGCAAGATAACATAGCCTTTTAACAGAACATTGTCTATTTTCTACTGAGTGTGCCTTTTCTTTTCTTTTTTTTAATGGTTAGAGTCTGTTTCTCAAGAAGTGTCAGGCTTTTTCATGTGGCAAATGGCTAACAGCCACCTGGAGATCATTTAAAGTGAAAGCCCGTGTTCTGGGATTTGATTTCTCAGCCCTAGTTAATATTGTTTTCCAGTTTATTAAATGTTGATCAAATTATTCATTGTTTATTCAATAT
Organism: Myocastor coypus; assembly: GCA_004027025.1. Taxonomy (NCBI): domain Eukaryota; kingdom Metazoa; phylum Chordata; class Mammalia; order Rodentia; family Myocastoridae; genus Myocastor; species Myocastor coypus. The sequence continues at coordinate 21,962 of PVJA010023314.1, read as the reverse complement.
TTGGGAAATACAAAAACATAAACCTTTTAAATTTCATAATAAAGTTACCAGAATATTTTATTTAAAATATTATGGAATTACTAAAATCATCAGGCCTGAAACTTTTACGTTCCTCCATTCAAAGAAATCGTTATGCCGATCTTAACGATTTTATCAACTTAAGCACTTTTTTAGGAGATACAATTACTGAGATTACTATTTTAAATATAGACAATGGTTAATCCAGTAACAAAAAGCAGTGACACATTTAATTCCAAGTAGTAATATTGATTCCTCTTTAGGTGAGAATTATTGTAGGTACAGGAGCTTTGAACACACATCTCTAGTGTCACTGTCTGGTGAACCAAGACCATGGAGTGGGAAGTAGTGCCAGGAAGAATGCCAGTGTGGAGAATGACTGAAAATTTGAGAAAGGAAGGGGGAAAACACTATATTTTTTCTGTTAGTGTTCTTTTAGATTAATACTTGGCACACCAGATCTTGTTTTACCCTGCTGCCATTAGCTACTGTCACCAATCATGGGTAATCATCTACTTCCAAATTGAAAAGAGATTTGGCCAAGGTGCAGTTGGAACCACTTCTGCTGCACCCCTGGGATGTTACTGGAAATTTTACTGTTTCTGTTTTCAAACTACTGCCTTCTGATACAATATAATGGAAAATTAGAGCAATTATTCAGCTAATATGCACAAATAACACATTTTAGACTTTGAGTTCAATAAAAAAATATCTCTATCACTAGGTTAATGTCTTCTGTTTTTAGCACTTTTGACTAGAATGTTATCATCTTTGATAGTCTATATCTGAATTCTCCATCTCTTGCCTTCTGCACTACCTGATGCATGTCAGTGGTTAAGTAATAACTTATTAATTTTAAGGCTAAGTATTTTCTCTGTGAATATGATACATAGCAAGTAGGAGACAAAATTTGGAGTACAGTTACCTGGTTTCATGTATTTCCCTCTTCACTTGATAGTCAGTTGACTTAGAAGAAATCATCCTACTCACAGGGAACTCATGTATTTATCTATGCAATAGTAATATTATCCATAAAGACTGATGCATACCTGTGAATCATCGTTACATCACCAAAATGCTTCCATCTGGCTTTTAATTACATCCTCAAGTCTCTAATGTGCATCTGCTCCTCACTATAAGTAGACCTTTGTTCATCACAGTGATTCAGTGTGGATCCATTGCTTAGTACAGAGCATTCAACTCTGCACCAGTACTGTCTAGCATGTGTTCATATTGATCCTGTTAATAAAGGCATTTGGTTTTATTCCAGCTATAGAGTTGTAAGGATTAGCTGAGTTAAAATTATGGTTTAGGTCTAGTTGTCCCCCCCACCCCAAGCCTCATGTGGTCATTGCGTGGGGACTTCTAGAATTGAGACTTGATCCATAATCCTTGGGATTACACTGATGGGATTATCAGTCTGAGTAGGGCTGGGACTATTGGTGTGGTCTAGGGCAGATATTCTAAGGCAGAGAGCCTAAATGGAATATAAAGAGAAACAGAGAGCCGGGCGTGGTGGCTCATGCCTGTAATCCCAGCACTTGGGAGGCTGAGGCAGGAGGATTGGTGTGAGTTCGAGACCAGCCTGGGCTACAAAAGTGAGCTCAAGGCCAGCCTGAACTGCATAGCGAGACCCTGTCTCAAAAAGACAAAAAAAAAAAAAAAGAGAAACAGAGAGACAGACTAGAGCTGCCTCTTTCTACTGCCGTGTTTGATTGGCTGCCTCTGTTACCATTTTGTTGCTGTTCCACCACCATGAACTGCTGCTCTCTGCCATGTGCCACTCAGCCTTGGATCCAGCTGGGAATGGACTGAAGCCTCCAGTAATTGTGAGCTAAATAAACCTTTCCTTCCTTCATTTTGAGTGTTGGGTATTTGTCCTAGCAACGAGTAAAAAATAACTAAGACAATATATCAATATGTTAGGATTGTATCAATTGTATCATTGTCCAAGTTGTCATTATTGTAAGTAGATGATAACATTTATAAGACAAAAATATGCCCTATTATTTTTCCCAAACACAAAGTAGGTGCTGATGAGATGGCTCAGTCATCTAAAGTGCCTGTGGAGGAAAGCTTAGGCAACTGCAGGGACCACGGTTTGATTCCTAGCACCACATACTGCACCAGCCCCACCCCCAGGGCAGGCTGAGGCATCCATTAAAAAAAAGTAATAATTGGACCATATATCCATTCATTCCTTCATTTCATTTCACTTTTATTAAAAGAATTTATAACATGGGATGTACTCTCCTAGAAATATTTGGGTGTACAGTACAGCTTGGCAACTATAGACACAGCATTGTTCAGCAGGTCTCTAGAACTTAGTCATTTTCCATTACTCATATTGAAACTTTTACCCTGCAATCAATCATTTGGATCTGGAATGTTCTCCCAAAACTCTTGTGTTCAAAGCTTGGTTCCTAAGACTGTTGTATTCTGAGGTGAGTTCAGTGGATTATTAGGGAGTGGGTAAATTTAGAACATGGGAACGGGGCTTATGTAGAGAATACATATGACTGTCTTATGTTTTATGAAGGCTGGGTGATGCCTTCCTGCACTTCCTGGCCAGTGCAAGATGAGTTTTGCTTGCTAAGCACTTCCATCAGGATTTACTGCTTCACTACAGGACCAGAAGCAATAGAGCAAGCTGAAACTTCTAAACCAAAACTTCTAACATCCTTTGCCAAGATAAATCTACTTTTCTTTGCTATTCCCAGACGTTTTTTGGCATAGTGCTGAAAATCTAGCATGTACCCTTTTGCTAATGTGTACCTATTTCCTCCTTTCTCTAGTCCCGGTAAGCCACCATTTCATTCTGCTTCTGTGAATCTGAATGCTCTCTCTCTCTCTCTCTCTCTCTCTCTCTCCCTGTATATATATATATATATATATATGTGTATATATATATGTATAATATATAATATATATAATAAATATAATAATATATAAATAAATTAATATATAAATATAATAATATATAATAAATATATAATATATATAATAAATGGTATTACATATTTGTCCTTTTGAATCTGGATTTTTTTTTAGTATGATGTACTCAAAGTTAATCTATGAGCAATTGGCTGATTTCCTTCCTTTAATGTAGGAATGATATTTAATTTTTCATGCACAGTTTTATTGAGCACCTATCCATGGTGGACATTAAAAATCCTTCCATATTGTGGCTAGTGTGTCCCCTTGTGTTGTAAACTATGCAACACACTTAAGATAATTATACAAAATCAAGATACACTTTTGGTGCATCGTCTATGCTGTAGTTCAATAGCCCTCTTTTTCTCTTTCTCTTCCCTATTATTTATCTTTTACTTTATACTTTATTTATATATTGAATTTTTCATACAAGTGAAACTCTGAGATGCTTAAGCTTAAGATTTGTTAGTAAAATCTTTTCCTAACCTTATGTCTTCCCTCTTAGGACTTCTATTATGCCCTATAGATTATAGTAAGTCACACTGGCATTATTATTTGATTATAGAAACTGTCTAGTTTCTTCTTTAACTTCATCTGTGACCCACTGAATATTCAAGAGAGTATTATTTAATTTCCATGTATTTTGCAAAGTGCATAAGCCAAGGTGGGAAGCTGTTATCTTTTAGGGCTTGAGATAAGTCAGTCCAGCCTCTTATGGCTTTTAAGATTTGTGTACAGAAGTCTACATATTCCTGATGGGTTTGCTTGTGTATGTGATTCTAACAGGATTTAAGATTTCATTCCTGCAATGGACTTCTGGTACTTTGAGTACAATGTGGAACAGATATGTTCCTTTTTGGTGGTGGTTATTTGAGTTTCCATAAGCCTCACTTACCTGCATGTTTATTTCATTTCTTATATAGTGGTACTTCAGTTTATGTACTTAATTTTTTCCACAACTCTGGAAAGGATGGCAAAATTCATGTTTGCATGGGAATGATGGTTATGGTTGTATTCATCACTTGATGTAAGATTCACAAACAAAAAATTTTGTCAAATGCTTCAGTTCATCAACCAAATTGTACATAAACAGATGTTCTCAAACTAAAGCACCTCTGTATTTGGGACATTTTCTGGAGTTATTTCTGTGAATACAATTTTATGCCATTTGTGTTGTTTTCACTTATTCCAAGTATTCATATATTAGCCTTCTTTGCATTATCTAGTAGCTGTTGCACCCATTTTTCATGCCCTTTTGTTATTTTAAAGTGTCATTGAATAAGTATCATTGAAGTCATCACTGTCTTCTACTCCTAAAGTTTGGTTGTCACGATGATTGGTTCTGATGCCCATAACTTTCAGTATGATTTTCAATCTTCTGGATTTCTGATTGAAAATTTTTCATGGACTTTAATTCTTTGAAAACTGGTTGTTCATGTTTATATCATTTATTTAGCTCAGCTGGCTGCTTGCTAGTGTTTCTCAAAGTTTCTGTTTCTTTTTGTTTAATACAATATCTGTTTAGTTGTATCTTCAGTTGTCCTGTTGAGTACTTCTTGGAGTTATTTTCTAATCTCTTCTGATATTATTTCTAGTAATTTGGGTGGTTGTTCATGTTATTTTGCCTGCCATTGTTCTCTGGGTTGATTTTAGGGTAATTGAAAATTTAAAGAGGCATTTTGTTGGGGTTTCTTCTCGTGTCTTTTATTTGTTTCATTTTATGCTGAGGTTGTGGATGCTTAGCCTGTAAAGACATTGTTGCTACTATAAAGATCTCATTCTTTCTTCTTTCATTCGTTCTTTTTAGTTTAGTTTTTACTACTCTTAATAAGAAACAACAATGCAACAGTTTCAAAAAACATTAATAATACATTCCCAATAATTGATACAGTGCATATGGTTGTCCTCTTAGTAGTTATTTAGAGCACAGGATGCAGACATGATAATTTTTCTAATCATTATTGATACAAAAATTTCTTCTCATTGAGCCAAGAGAAACTAGTTGTATATGCAGTCTAATATTCCATAATTGTAGTGGGTTATTGGTTGAACTGGCAATGTTGGAAGCTATTGATTTAAGTCTTTTACAGCTCAACATACTAATCTAGCTTTACTTTTTATGTCTTGTGGTTAAACTTTTCTGGTGGGTTGTTAAGGGCAAGTTAAAGCAAGACCTATATAACAAAATGTGTAAATTTGTATCTCCCAAGATAGGTCAAACCCCCTTAGAATTTACCTTGAAACCATATGACGGTGCTTTGTAGAACTGTTGTCATTGTTGGCTGTCTGGATGAGTCATGGCCATTGCTTGACCAGTTTACTCTCTGTGAAAGCCTGAGAGAATGTTTTCTCTCTAGGTGACTTTTTTAGGAACACTGTACACTATCAGTTCCTTCCTCTGTTGCTCCAAAATCTCCTTCAACAGAAAACTTGGGACACCATTGAGTCATAGGAAGTTACAACTATCCTTGTAGCCCTTCTTTTTATATAATTTTTGGTCTGTAAACTTATATTTCTAACCCTCCAGAAGAGAAGGTTAGTAATATTACTACTCTATAACATACTATAGGTACTTGAGCTTAACACCATTGTCTTTCTAAATATTAAATGCCTTAGACTTAACATGGAACTGGTATTTTCCATCAATCATGGATATTCTAATAAATCCCTATAGCATGTGATAAAAGCAGTTGCACATTTTTACATAGAAATTGTAGCCAGTCAATACTATGGCATTTTTCCTAGTGTCTTACTCTCTTTTAATACCCATTTTGTTTTCTTATGAAACAAGAATTTATTTTAGAGAGAGTATAACAATAACTGAAATTACATTAGAAGCAGCACACATCTAAAAGACCAGAATGACAGGCATTACAAGCATAGTGTTACACATTGCTATCCTCAGTGTAAAAAACCTGTTGGAGATTCTTAGGACCATTGTATAATTCATCCTATGTATATAAGTGCATGGTTTTGCTCCTGCCATGTTTCCTATTTTTTCTGCTTGCAGTCTCTTTGTTGTTTAACCCTTAAGTTCTTGACTTCCATTTCATTCATTTTTTTAAAATTTTAGTGCAAAGTCTAGAGGTCTACAGGGTCTCACTACATAGATTGGACTTGTAGTGATGCACTTGTGTTCAGCTTCCCAAGAGCTGGGATTACAGGCACGCGCCACCATGCCCCTTTTTAATCACCATCTCAATGTGCCCCAGGGGCAGGACTGGCATGCCAGTGATCCAACCCCAGCTGTTGTGTTTGCCTAAGCAGTCTTTAGTTGGTTTTCAGTGATGTAATTTGGGCATGACTAATTATAACCCTTTGTCACAGCCTCAGCATCTGACTATTGTAGCTAATTCAGGAAAGAATGACACAGAGTAATCAGCTCAGAAATGAAGTTCTCTGGGAATATACTCTAGCGTTGTTAATGTCAGAAGGCAATCTGAGTGTTAGATTATAGAGAAATAGTAACAATTATGTAATATCAAGCCAATTAGTTATTATCAGAACAAATTAACTATAACATGTCACAGGAACCAATTATATATTAACCCTAATTCTAGAGAAGAAATCAGCAATTATGATATAAACATTAAGGCAACCAAGACATTGATTTATAACTAATATATATTAAATATGACAGCTATATCTCTGCTAATGCTAGAAGAGAATTCAACAGTAATTTTACATATAAAATCATAAGAAGATTAACAACATTTTACAGTGGTTCTGATACATTATAGGGTTGGGGATGGGAGAATGTAGATGAAAACTTTGAAACTTTAAACTTCATGATAGGAGAAAAAGGAGTGAGAGGTGGTACGAAGGATCTTCAGAGGAAATAGAAGAATATTTATAGAATTACGTAAAGTTGAGAAAAAACCTGGCAAGAAGTAGATAAAGTAATCCCAGTGCTTGGGAGGCTGAGGATTGTTGTGAGTTTAAGGCCAGCCTGGGCTTCAAAGTGAGCTCAAGGTGAGCCTGAACTGCACAGTAAGACCCTGTCTGAAAAAGATAAAAAGAAAAAGAAATAGAAGAAAAGGGAGATAAAAAGGAAAAACATGTAGACAGTGACATAATAGGAGACAAACAATTATGAGAAGGAAAAGTAAAAGGAAAAAGAGAAAAATAGAGAAAAAACAAGAGAAAGAGACAAGAAGCCAGGCAGAAAGACACATGGAAATTCTTATGCTCCTGCAAAGTGATGAAAGAGAAAGGATAGAGGTAAAGAAGAGAAAAAGAGAGTCTGGGAGACAGCTCAGTAGAATAAATGCTTGCCTGGTAAACACAAGGACCTCAGTTCAATCTCTGGTCCTACAAAAGAGAGAGAGAGAGAGAGAGAGAGAGAGAGAGAGAGAGAGAGAGAGAGAGAGAGAGAGAGA
>PVJA010023314.1:0-14531 GCA_004027025.1 Myocastor coypus | reverse complement strand
ACAACAATCACAACAAAAATCCAAAAAACAAACTGAAGATTTGTAATTTTGAACTTGTGCTTTAATTCCAAGTCTAGAACATTGGGACAGTGTTCAAATAACGATATGTCCCTACTATCACAGGCAATCAGAGAGTCCAGGTCCTTGCTGGATTGCATCACCAGCAATCAGGCAGTAGGATTAGTTCAGAATCCCATTTCTGGAATTTTTAAATCTGCCGTGATTCAGGCTGAGCTTGTCCTCTGTCCGTGGGACAAAGCTTGAGTGGTTTAGCTTTAGCCCCACTAAGGGTGTCTGGCCAGCTTACTGCTCCATGCTATGGATGTGTTCCACGGTTGGTTAGTCACTGTGAGCTTGTAACATTGGGAGCCCTGAAATGAAGTGAGCCTGTGGCTGCTCCAAGTCCCAGCTCAAGTAACTCCTCTCTGAAGTGGCATCTGACGCCCTCTCCAGGAATATGGCAGGCATTTGGACTAGAACCACTCATCAGTTGTCTCAGTTACTCTTCTCTTATTGCTGGGACAAATACCTGACACCTAAAGTGAAGGAAGGAAAGGTTTATTTAGCTCACAGTTAGGAGGTTTCAGTTCATATTCATCTGGCTCTAAGGCACAGTGGGACTCTGCAGAAAGCAACTTTCCATGGTGGTGGCAAAGAGCAGAGAGCAAAAGGGAGGAGTAGCAGCTTCAGTGGCAGCAGAGAGCAATTCTGTCTCCCTTACCTTGCATTCAGGCTGTATGCCCCAGGCTGTGTGTAACACACTCACAATCTCAGTGGATCATGAGTTAATCACATGACTGCATGAGGCTTTGGGTGGGTCAGTTAGACTCAAACATAACACTAGCTATGGCAGCAGACAGTTTCTTCCAGTCTTTTCCACTGCTGTGCTTCTCTTCGAAGTACTCTGGAGTTCTCTACTTCAGTCTGTGTCTGTGGATTCAGTTTTCCTTTCTCGAGCTATGAACCTGGAGCTGGGGAGGGAGTGCCCTGTTTTTTTTTTCATCATATTGTGTCTCTTCAATTTCTCCATAGGCTACAATCTTCCCATAAAATACTTCTTGGATCTCAAGGATTCATCTAAAATAAACTGTTAAACACTGATAAAAGAACTAGTAATACACAAAAAGGTATAAAGAAAGTGACCTTCGTGGAATGGAAGAACCAATACTATTAAAATGGCCATGCTATGCAATATAATTATAGATTCAGTGCAATCCCACTTTAAAAATGGGCAAAAAACTGAAGCACGCTTTCAAAGTGGAGCCGAAGATCATTAATTTTTAGGGTGGTATAAATAAATACTTCAGTGAGATATCACCACGTAGCTGTAGGGTGGCTAATATGAAGAGGAGTTTGTGAGGACGTGAACACATCAGAATTCATCTACATTGTTGCTAAGAATGTGAAAGTGGTGTGAGCACTGTCAAAAATACTTCAGTTGTTCCTCAGGCATCTTAAAATATAACTACTGCATGCTTCAGCAATCCCACTTCTGGATAGACATCCAAAGAAATCAAAGTCAGAAAATAGAGGTTTTTTTTTTGAATGTTCATTGCAGCACTATTCATATTAGCCAAGATGTGGAAGGATCATAAATGCTTCCCAGTGAATGAATGCTTAGTGAAATGTGTTACATACTGTGATTGTTGACCCTCATATGTTAGCTTAATTGGATTAATGAATATCTAGACAATTAGTAAAGCAGACTTCTAGGCATGTCTCTGTGGGTCCCGGAGATGTGGCCTTGAGTGCTGAAAATAGCCCTTAACCTGATGGTCTCTGTTACTGTTCCTCTGCTTTGGTTCCCTAATGTTATGAGCGAAACACTTTAACATTCTTGCACTGATCCTTAGTGCAGCAGTGTTGAGTTTGTATCATCATACTCTTTTACCATGATGTTTCTGCCTTTGGAGCATTCTGACAATGGATTAAATTCCCCAAAATTTAATCTAACACCTTAAGTTATGGGCATCTAGCATTGTTAAATGAAAGTTAACCACTATATATACACAGAATGAGCTATCATCTATGCTTTAAAGATAACACAAACCATTTGACCATTTGTTATAACATAGAGAAACCTTGAGAAAATTATGCTAAATGAAATAACCCAGATACAAAATGACAAAAACTTGAAATTTTTTGTTTGATGCATCTAATTAGTCAAACTCAAATAGAAGCAGAAAGGTGATTACCTAGGGATTGGAGGCATAGCAAAACGGGAAACTCTGTCAAAGTGTACATAATTCCTATCATGTCAGATGCAGATTTTAGATACCTAGTTCCTAGAGGACCTATGCTTATATTTTATGTATAAAACAATGTATTTATATTTAAAGTGTGCAGACAAGTTAAAATCTTACTTTGTGTCCTTACTATACCTTTTCATTACCATCAATCTCAACTTCACCATGACTTTAGGAAATCTTGTGTAGGTGATAGATGGGATCATTGCATTGGATGGACTTATGTAATGGTTTCATGAGTGTGTTATTTGAAGCTGCGTGCTGACACTATGTACAGCTTTTTGTCTGTCCTTTATACCTAAATAGTTATTGAAAATTTATTGTGAAAAGAAAGTTAAACCAGGAAAGGTTCACAGATTGAAGAAGGGTCCTTACAATTATTTGGATCCTAAAATCCAGTGATTTGAGGTATCTTTTAAATTGGACAAATGAGTGGGTTGACCAGATTTTTTAATATAATAAGATTAGTACAGAGCATCTTAAAACAAACAAACAAACAAAAAACAAAAAAAAGCCTCTTGTTTGGTAAGTGTTAATAATGTATTGTCTGGTAAAAGATCTAATTGCTGGATGGATTAGTTTATGTGGATATACAGATTAATTTGTATTTATGAAGCAAAAAGTGACATTATTTATTAGATAATAGCTTTTCTTCTGGGGAAATAGGTCTTGTTTCATCTTATGACTACAGTCTCCATTACACTTTAAGATTCATGCAGTGATCCTCAGTGCAGCAGTGTTGAGAGACGGGGCCTAAAGCATGTGTGGGTCAGGAAGTTGCTTCTCTACCAGCAGAGTGTCTGTGAGGAGGTGTAGCTTAGCAGTTAGAGGTGCGTCTGCGTGGCTGTGCTTTCACAAGGTAGCTCTCTTGCTCTTTCTAACTATTTATGTTTTCTGGCTGCTATGAGGTAAGATTTGCTCCATAATATCATTTCACTTTGTGATTTCTATTTTGGAGCCAGCTGACTGTGTTATGAACCTTTGGGGCAACGAAGCAAAATAAATTTTTTCTCCTTTAAGTTACTGTTCACAGGTATTTTCATCAAAGTAATAAAAAAAAGACTAACAAAGGCTCTGATATCAGTTTTGATAGATCAGCTATGAGGACACAGATAGTCTCAATTATGAAATTTCATGGAAGACAAAGAAATCTAAAACATCAGTACAAAGAAACTGAAATGCTAGGAGAATTCAGCTTACAATATAAGTTGAGTGGTTGCTCTTGACCTCCTAGTGAATGTAAGATTCAATTAAAAAGGTGTAGAAGGTGAGAAGTTATCCACACTGGATATATGGCTTCTTTATGCTATTTCTTTGCAGTCAGCATAGGTCTAAGTTTAATCTAATGTGAGTCCTATTTAAGCTGTTCAAACAATACTGCTTTCTCCTCATATTTTCCCAATTACTTCTAATGAAACATATTTCAAGATGAATTTCCTTTCAACTGCCTTAATATGAATCCTTATTTTAACTGAAGAGACTTGATTTAAATATAATTCAATAAGAAATTCAAGGCAAACGGAGATAAACATTCAATCACTAGTCATAGCACCACTTTTGAAGGTCTTAGCTCACCAAAGTGTGTTCTGCCTTTGTAAAGCACTCTGCTCCTTGCAGCCTGCCTTCAGCCCTCTTCATTAACAGCATAGTGCTGGAAGGCTTTGTTCAGATGACCAACTGATAATTTCTGCTTTTGTTTAACAAAACAGTATATTTTTCAATTTTGTCTTGAACCTGCAACACTCTTAGAAATTAGCTTCAACTTTTGCTTTTTGAGAATTATCCTTTCATGCTCAGATGATTTTTTTTTCTGATATTTTAAAATCTAGGTGACTCCTTGGTAGGAAGAATGAGCTGTCTGCGATGGATAGCATAGGAAGCCACCCTCGAATGGATCTATTTATTTATAGCTAACAAGTCAGCACTTTTACTCCTTTCCATAGTGCACAATTTTTTAAAAATAAATAGTTGGAAATGATTATCACATTTGTAATCTATCTATCTATGTATCTGTGTATCTATCTATGTATCTATGTATCTATCTATCTATGTATCTATCTATGTATCTATGTATTTATCTATGTATATATGTATGTATGTATGTATGTATCTATCATCTATCTATCTATCTATCTATCTATCTATCTATCTATCTATCTATCTATCTATCTACCTACCTACCTACCTACCTACCTACCTACCTACCTATATCTATCTATAATGTATTTAGTGCTGGGATAGTACTCTAGGAATTCAACCCCAGTCCCTGCCTCTGCCTAAAGAGGCACTTTAATCCACTGAGCTTTCTGGCCAGCCCTCACATTTGTAATTTAACAAGATAATGTTTTGGACATTTCTCTTCACAGTGAGGAGGACTTATCACAGCAAAGCTAAAAATAATCACCTTGTAGTCCATATTGAATCATAAATAGCGTTTCCCCATTGAATAGATTACTGCACCCTAAGTGTATTATTTCCAGTAACTGTGTGATGGTGAAGGTACACTCTGTAGCATGAGATTCCAAGTCAAAGAGACCACACATAATGCTAAATCACACTAGATATTCTGAAGAATAAATCAGCTTTTACTCTTCTTGCATTTAAAGCCAACAAAAAGTCTTATTTAGCTCCCAACAAAGTAACTGCTAAAATTAGTGCAGGTATAGACTTGCTAATTTGTCCTGCTGAATGAACAGTGAGTACTTATTAAATATTTGCTGAGTTTGTGATGCAAGACTTCTGTTCTGCATAGGGAGAGTTACAGATACATCACTCTGTATTTCACCACATGAATTTGTGCTATTTATTTTTGCCTTACCATGCATTGTCCAACTTGTGTGTGTGTGTGTGTGTGTGTGTGTGTGTGTGTGTATTTTTGTCTTTTTGAGATGGGGTCTCACTATGCAGTTCAGGCTGCCCTTGAGCTCACTTTTCTAGTCCAGGCTGGTCTCGAACTCACACTGATCTCCCTGCCTCCGCCTCGCAAGTGCTGGGTGCCCGGCTCAACCTATTGTATATTTAAGGTCAGAAATTAAGAAAATTTAATTCTGAAATGGAAAAATAAATATTCATACTTATAAAGTTCTCCTTAAACACTAGTTCTACGTTTTCCTAATTATAGTCATACATTTTTTTTTGGCCTGGAAATATTTTTTCTTTTTCTCTGTTACTGTTTAGGCTCTTCTGTGTATCACTAGCATTGATTAAACTCTTTCAAAGCCTCACAGTGATTTTATTATTAGACCTATTTTTTAGTTAAAGTTTTAGACTAAAGATACATAGTAAGCTGTGCCATTTCTTAAGTAAAGCCATTATTATTTCAAATGTGTCTTGTTTGTCAGAAGGCTTGACAGGACTTTGACACTGCCAGTAGGATAATCCATTCACTATTCATATTGCTGCCAACCTCCTCAAGTGAGTGCGACAGTTCATTTGAGTGGAAATATACATCAGGTGAAGACCCATCTTCATATTATTCCTCTCTGGTGGTCAAATTTAATTTCCTTTAAATCGGAGATCGTGCTTCAAATTACAAAACTTGAGCCAGTGAGTTTGAATAATAGTCCCCTAATGTCATCAAGATATACAGAACTCATACCTAGCAAAGAACTGAGAATTGCCAAATTGCATTTTGGAACTGAGTTTGTGCAAGTGAGGTCAGATTTGCAGACTTCTAGCCAGTGATTAGAGTAACTTTCTAAGTTTCTCACATGCTTGCTACTGATAACTTCTCAGAGGCTTTCTGTAAAGGTGCATCAACTTACTCATCACTCACTCTGCATGCCTTGGTAAAATGACTGGGTGCTGTAGGTGAGTTATTGTTAGTTCATTCTTTGCAAGTTTTTTTTTTTTTTCAGCAAAGAAGCACAAGTGAAAGACTCTCGAGATGTTTAAATAAATAAAAGTTCATATTAGTTATTTTTGCATGCATATGCCAAAGAACTCATGAAATTCTATGTTATTTTAACTACTTTCTACTTTAAAAATATTATCAGATTGTTATTGCTTTGTCCAATTAGTCTAACAAGTGAAATAATTATCATTCATCTTGGAAAAAAGATTAAGAATTTTATGAGTCACACACACAATATATATATATATATATATATATATATATATATATATATATATATATATATTCCTCTTAAGACAAGCACAGGGACTGGGGTTTGATTCCTCACACCAAATGTCATGCCGGCTCTGCCCCAGACTTACCAAGCCAGACACTGAGCCTGGGAATGATGTTGCATGCCTGTAACGTCATGCAACAGGGAGGCTGAAAGCAGGAGTATCACTATGAGTCTGAGCAGCATAGTGAGACCCTGTACCAAATAAATAAATAAATAAATAAATAAATAAATAAATAAATAAATAAATAAATGAAATATTCCCCTTAATGTTAAATTACCACATGCAAAAATGTGATTACTGTTTATTCAGTTTCCATATTACTATAAGTCCTAGTCCCATGTTATTTATGCTAGAATTCCTACTAGGAACTACACAGAGAGGCATATAACTAAAAAGTGAACAACATGTTATGTCACAGATGGGTTTTGCACTTGTTTATGTGTGACAATGAATAATATATGGAGAGTAATTACATTATTTATTTGCATGAAAAAAATCCAACTATTTTTAAATGTTTTGATCTTCATTGAAATTATATTTTTCAAGGTCCGAGAACCTTAGGCCACCTCCTCATTCTCAGGCAAAATTATAAAGTGGGTGAAATTTGTTTTTACATAGAATTTTTTTATTCCTTCTTGGTAACTTTTTTTGTATTTGTTTCTTTAATCTACTTGTTCATTTATGGTCTTTACACTTTAGTGCAAATCAGATAGTTTTTCTAGGTTATTTTTATTTCTTTTGTTTTGTTTATTTCTTTTTATTTTTTTAAATTGAATTTAAAAAGAAATAGCAATGTGACAGTTTCAAAACATGTTAGTAGTACATTTACAGTACTTTATACAATGCATATTGTTGTCATCCTAGTAGTTGTACAGAGCACAGGGTGTAGCTCGATAATTTTCCAATCATTATTGGTACAAAAAATTTCTTCTCATTGAACTAAGAGAAAGTAGTTGTATACATAATCCAGTGTTCCACAATCTCAGTGAGTTATTGGCAAAACAGGCAATTATGGAAGCTGTTGCTTTAAGCCTTTTACAGCTCAGCACGTTAATCTAGTTTTACCTTTTATTCCGTGTGGTTAAAGTATTCTGCTGAGTGGTTAAGGGCAAGTTAAAGCAAGACCTGTATAACAAAGCATGGAACTTTTGTATCTCCCAAGGTTCATCAAATCCCATCAGGATTTACTTTGAAACCATGTACAGTGCTTTGTAGAACTGTTGTCAGTATCAGCTGCCTGGATGAGTCATGGCCATTGCTTGACCAATTTGCTCTCTGTGAAAGCCTGAGAAAATGTTTTCTCTCTAGGTGACTCTCCTTAGGCACACTACACATCGTTTCTCCAACAGCATTTAGTATTCACTTTGTGTTGAATTTCTGGAATTCTGATTGTAATGTGTCCTTAATAAGTTCTTTTCTGGTTATAGCTACTTGGAGTCTATGTTCTTTGTGTTTGAATCCCTTCCTTAGGTTTGGGAAAGTTTTTGGTATAATTTTGATGAAAAATTGTTTCATTGATATCTATTTTTTCTTTTCTTTTCTCTTTCTTCTTTATTTCCTTTTTTTTTTCTTGGTACTTGGGATTGAATTTAGGACCTTGTGCTTGGTAGGCAGACACTTAAGCTGCTGAGCTATTTTCTCAGCCCCTAATTTTTCCAGTATTAGCCTGTCATTCTGATCTTTTTGAGTCATCTAGCAGCCATTGGATTCAGCTTCCATAGTGTCATATAATTTTTACGTAGTTATTGGATACCTGAGCTACCACATCAACCTTCTGTTCAAGTCCTCATTCTTTATTCTGATGTAGATAAAATTTGAAACTCGTACTCATGAGTTTTTGCATCTTGATTTTTCATAATTTTTTTTTTTTTTTGGTGGGACCGGAGTTCAAACTCATGACCTTGCACTTGTCAGGCATCCACTTACCAGGCAGGCATTTGTGCCACGAGATTTTTCATAATTTCTAACTCTACCAAAATTCTCATTCATATCTTGTATTATCTTTTAGCACAATCAGCTTATTGTTTTTGTCTGCTTGACATTTGCTGAATATGTTATAAATTAAATCATTTATCTATTTACTTAAATCCTAACTTCACTGAATATCTGACAAATGTGCTTATCAGTTTTTTCTTTGATCTCTTCAAACATTTTGGTAATTTTTTGTAGTTCTTTGCCTGTAACTTCCTCTGCTTTAATGCTGGTGAGATCAGCTTCTGGGGGTTAGAACGGTTTAGGAGACATTTCCTTGGCTCCATTTTTTCATATTTCTATTGTTCTTATGCTGACGATAGAAGATTAGTAGGGTAGAAAGACTCTATTAGTGGAGATGTCTTTAGTTAGATTGCGCCTCTCTGTGGTGACTCTTTTTCTTTGGTCATGTTTTAGTGTTTATACCACTCTTCAATCTTTTTGGTGTAACATTTGAGATTCTTTTTAGTGTTCAATCTTTCTCTTGAGGTTTGATCCTCCAAGAAAACAGAAAGAGAAAATGAACTCCAATAATTTTGATAACACAAACCAAATAATGGTGAACAGTGAAAATCAATTAAATCTAACAATTATGTAGATACTAACAATCAAAAAGAAATGAGCAATAATAGGGTCAAAGATAAAATGAAAATTGACATATGGTAAGTATCAGTTACAAGCTAAAACCCTTACAAAGTAAAGAAATCTGCAATGAATATATAGACAGAAAATCCAAATATTAGCAAACTATATGTACCTGCTAAAACTGTCAACTATACCAACATTAAAAATTGAGAAAATCATTAATAATAGTGCAGAGTGAATTAAGTAGCTAAGATTAATAATAATAATACTATAATAATAAATAAGGTTGGAAAAAATAAAAAATTGAAGTAAAATTTGAAACATAGAGAAAAAGGAGATTAAAAGGTGGAGAAAAAAGTGAAATAATAATCCACTGCACAAACTAAAGAAAGGAAAAAAATAGGTAAAGGTAACAGACAAAAATAAATGAGAAAAATGTAACTTTTGTATCTGACAAGGTGAGTCAAACCCCTTCAGGATTAACCCTGAAACCATGAACAGTAGCTTTGTAGATCTTTTGTCAGTGTTAGCCATCTGGATGAGTCGTGGCCATTGCTTGACCAATTTGCTCTCTGTGAAAGCCAGAGAAAATGCTCTCTCTAGGTGATTCTCCTTTGGCACACTATACATTGTCAATAAATTTCCTCTGTGGCCTGACAATCTTCTTGAACAGAAGATTTGGGACACCACTGAGATACAGAATGTCAAAGTACAGGTTCTCTTATATCCTGAGTCCTTACTGACTTTGAAGGGATAGGGCCAAAGTATTGGCTATTCTTGTAGCCCTTCTTTTCCTCTAATTTTTGGTCTGTAAACTTTAGTTGTTAACCATCCAGAAGGAATGCTTAATGGTATTATTAACCTATAACAGAGGCAGTTGAGCTTAACATCACTATCTGTCTCAATATCAAGTACCTTAGACATAATATAGAACTGGTATTTTCCAACAGTCACTGGCATTCTAAAGTTTAAATCCCTATAGAATGTGAAAAAATTATATATTTTTACACAGAAATTTAGAAATCAAGCAACATACAATGTTGTAGCAGGACAATCCTATGAAAATTTTTTCCTGTCTCTTGTTTTCTTAAATTACCTTTTTTTTTTTACACAAATATTTACTTAAGAGAGAGTATAGCAATAATCAGTATGACATTAGAAGTAGTACACATTTAGAAGACCAGAATGATAGTTATTCCAAGCATGGTTTTAGTATTATACATTGCTATCCTTAGCATAGTTTCTTAGTTCCCAGATATCAGCATATATACATAGTCAGTGTGAGAATTCTATCAATTAACTGTTGGTTTCAGAAACGTGATGGAGATTCTTAGGACCATTGCCTTAACATCCTGTGTATATAAATGCATGGTTTTTCTCCTGGCATGTTTCCTAACTTTTCTCTATGCTCTCTTTTTTTTTTTCCTGTAATCCTTAATTTCTCACTTTCCATTAAACTGAGTTACATCTTTCAATTTGTATTTCTTTTGAGTTTTTATACTAGGGAGACTATATGATATTTACACATGTTGGTCTGGTTTACTTCACTTATGAGTATATCTTCGAGTTGCATCCACTTATGTATGTATGCTTTGAGTTTATTTTTCTTTATAAGTGTGTAGTACTCCATTTTATAAAATACCACATATTTTTCATCCATTCCTCAGGTGACAGGCATTTTGGTTGTTTCCAAGATTTGGCTGTCAAATTGTGCTGATATAAACATAGGTGTACATATATTACCACCATATGATGTGTTCAGTTCTTTTGAGAAAATTCTCAGGAGGGGACAGCTGGATTGAATGGGATTTCCAGTTCTAGTTTTTTAAGGAGTCTCCACACTGATTTCCATAATGGTTGTATCAATCTGCATTCCCACCAGTAGTGGAAAAGGGTTCCAGCCTCTCCAACATTTGTTGTTGGTTGATTTCTTCATAATAGTTATTCTTTCTGGGATGAGATTGTATCTCAGTGTTGTTTTAATTTGCATTTCTTGGATGGCTAGTGAGGTAGAGCTTTTTTCATATATTTATTAGTTTCTAGTATTTCTTCCTCTACAAGTGTGTGCTCCTCTTGGATGCCCATTTCTCAATTGGGTCTTTATAGTTGGGGGTTGCAATGTTACATTTTAAGTTATATAGCTCTTTCTTTAAGTTGGTGTTAACCATCTAGCAGAAGAGTATAATTATGAGGTAAAAAAGTAATGTCACATTAATATGCTGAGCTGTCAAAGACTCAATTTATGAACTTCTAAGAATGCCAGTTCTGCTAATAACCCACTATTATTATGGTCTATTCGATTATATTGGGTTATTTTGCTGAATACAAGTACCTACAATATTTGAACTGGCTTCAAGCATGAAAAGGTTCTTTAAAGACATCTCCAAATTCAGCTTCTCTAACAGCAATGGAACACCCATCTTTGACAAAAGAAAACGTAAAAGGCAGATATAAAAAAACACAGAGTTTTGTAGTGCATACACAAAATAGTTAGGATAGATATACAGCTACTTTCTCTTAGTTCACTGAGAAGAAAAAATTGAATTTGTCTCAGTTAATCTAGTGTCATTGCTGGGACAAATACCCAACACCCAAAATGAAGGAAAGAAAGGTTTATTTAGTTCACCCTTACTGGAGGTTTCAGTTCATATTCGGATGGCTCCAAGGCAAATTGGCACAGGGCAGGGAGCAGTATTTCATGATGGCAGAACAGCAACAATGGCGACAGAGAGAGTCTGTCTCTCTGTCTCACTTATTTTACAGTCAGCTAGAAGCCACAGGTTGGGTGTAGCACTCACACCCATAATTCTAGCAGTATTAAAACGTATAATCCCAAGGATCATGAGTTAATCTCAAACTCTAAAGTCCCTGCCCATGCCTACATGAGGCTTTGAGGGGACAAGTAGTCACAAACCATAGTAGTACTAATATTATTTAGATAAAATATCATGTATCATGTCTGTATCTTATACTCTGAATAGCTACTATGAAGACAACAGTATACAATGTATTCATTATTGTACCTGTCCTGATAACCTGTTTTGAAACTGTCTCATTGCTATTTCTTTCTCATTACAATTAATAAAAAATCAAAAATAAATAAAATACGTTGAAAAAATAAATGAAAAAAGAAAATAAAAATAAGAAAAAGAAAATTATAAAAGTATAAAAGAAACAAACTAAAAAAAGAAAGAAATGATTAAAAGAATTGTTTTGAATTGAGTTGCTTGAGCATGCAGTTTCTTTGCAGGGCCTCTGACGTTGTAATCCTCCAAGCACAAGGAGGGGATGGTGAGTCACAGCTCCTGTCTTTTTGCCATGTTAATGCGGGTTCCTGCCCCCTGCCTGCTCAGTGGGGTCCATGGTCTGTTGCCTGTCTTACAGTTATATTCATTCCAGCAGCATTTGTGTTTGTACACTCCTGTGACCGCTCTCTCCAACAAGCTTTGCAGTCTGTGAGCTCGTGATGTGCTCCGCTTGCTGCAGAGGTACTTCTGTCCGTGTCGCCTGGGCTGTGTCAAACATCCAAGCTGAGGCACATTTCTGATTACACTAGTGGACAGAGAAGCAGACCCCTCAGTTCTGTCCTGGAAGTAAAAAGGGCCAAAGAGTATACTGGATTTAATCTCAGCGTTTTCAGATTTACCCTATCCAAAAAACAAAACAAAACAACAACAACAAAAAACCAGACATAGCCAATATGGATTCTTACCACTGAGGGTGGGGCTAAAGTGTTCCCTACAATTTGGCTTCCCACTACTTCAACTTTTCAAACTCTCTTTTGGGCATCAGTCTCTTGTGACCATCTCCAACCCTGTCACTGTGATAGTGTGAACCCAGAACCATAAGCAACAAATCCTCTTTCCAAGCGGTTACACCATTCTTAAGTATCACTGGGTCTGCAGAAGATTTTTTCTTCCATGCTAGAATGCAATATAAAAAGAATCACTTTTAGAGTAGAACTCCCTCATGCATCTGCAGCTTACAATAGCCTCACTGTATTTGCTCCTTGCAATAATCATCTGTTTTTCTTAGACCAGTCTGACTAGTCTCTTATTTATCCCTGATGACCTCTCCAGATTTACCTTGTGTTTATGGAGAGAGTTCTCCATTCTAGGGAGCTGGTGTTCAAAATGCATGTTTTATTTTGTTTTGGAACAGGGTCTCACTATTTAATGCAGGTTGGCTTTGAACTCTCTTATATAGCCCAGGCTGGCCTCAAACTCATGGACCTCCTGCTTCAGCCTCTATGTGCCTGGATTACAGAGGCACACAACCACACCTTTAATGGAAAGATAGCTTTTATAAGCACATGCTCTCAAGATAGTCTCCTGATCATTGATAATATAATAATATTTAAGCATATTTATATTTTAAGGAAGAACATACAATATAAAAGAAAATGTTAATTTTGTTAAAGATGAAGCAGTAGAAAAAGAGGCATGTTTAAGTTAGCAAAATAACATCGAATTTTAAATATTCTCCTGTCTTCTCAAGTGATGATTAATGTGACATTATTGCTTATGAGGGCTGAGCAATTAGGGAAAAATTTCCTTTCTTAATACTTTAATTAGAAATGGCAAATAAGATAAGCACTCCAATGAAATACAATAGTGCTCTGTTCATTCTAAAACGTCTTCATGGTGCCCACTTCAATTTCATTAGTCTTCTACTCTCCACCCCGAGACATGTTATTTTTTGCTCTGATCATTCATATTGACATGCAATCGTTAATGCACACATTTGCTTAAATAAATAGGATCGATGCATTGTCGGAACTTATGGAAGGAAAATGTTTCATATAGTGGCAGCCACTACAGCACTCAGACTTTATTTGCTTCTCTCTCCACCAGATACACATGCACAGATGCACCCCCCGACACACACCCACACACATCCACTCCTCTCCCCACAGTGTCGATTCCAAAGAGACCCAGAAAGTGTGGTGAGGCTCTACATTCACTGTAAGAGGGGGAAATGACAGCTATAGTGTACACAAATGCAGACTTTGAAGGGTGACTAAAATTCTCCTAGAAGGGAAGAACTAGTAACTTTGCTGTATAGCAGCTCTTAAACTTCTGAGAATATCTTGCGTGTGTAATCCATCTACATATTTGTTTCAGAAGTCTGTCCTGCTTCATGAAGGGATGGCTGATGCTCTATTTTTCTTTCAGAGTCTCAGCTTCCTCTGGATTGTCTCTTCCCAGGTTATACCATGATGTCCCATGTTCTCAGATGATACAGCACCTGCTCCAGTTGATATATATACCATGTGTCTAAGTAGCTGAATTAATTCAGTCCTGTCATTTACAGTGACTCATATCTCAGTTGCCATACTTGCGCTTGCCTCAGAGGTTCAGCAGGATAATTAATTATTTATACAAGAACTTACTGAATGCAGGATTGGATTGGAGAAATATATATATATATATATATATATATATATATATATATATATATATATATATACATACATGCCACAATACTCAGATTACTCAATCTATAAATACTTGCCTACTTCCAAGTAGGTCTTATCCTGGTTCTATGAGAAGAACGTTCTAATAGGAAATTCAGTGTAATGAGATCCATAATGAGGTC
>PVJA010023313.1:0-33150 GCA_004027025.1 Myocastor coypus | reverse complement strand
AAAAGGAAAGAATATACTTCTCTTTGGACTAAGAGGAAGCAGATACATACACAGTCAAAGGTTTTGCAATTGCAGTGTGCCACCAGTGAAGCTTGTGATGTTGGAGGCTATTGAATCTAAGCCTCCTAAAGCTCATCTCATCGCCATATTTCTTTTAATCAGTAAATTGAGTCTATTTATATTGGTGGTTGTGATTGATATGTACTGACTTAGATATTTCGTGTTATTTTCGTATTGTTGGTTCCCTACATTTTTCATGTGTTTAATGGTCTTCCATGTTTTGTGGGTTCTTTTTGTTATTGTGCTTGAAATTGTGGGTATTTCGATCCCTTTCTAGAATATCTTCTAGTATTCTCTGTACATATTTTGGTCATCATGAATTTCTTTAGTTGTTCTTTGTCATGGAGGTATTTCACTTCTCCATCATACTGAAGAGGGTTTTGCAGGGTAGAACAGTCTAGGTGGGAATTTGTTCTCTTGCCAGACTTGAAGTATTTCACTCCATGCTGTCCTTGACTTAATGTTTTGCGAGGAGAAATCTGGTGTTATTCTGATAGGTTTTCCTTTAAATATGATCTGTTTCTTTTCTCTAGAAGCTTTTAGTATGTTGTTTTTATGCTGGATTTCAGTGTGGTTTTAATTGGGTTCATATTATTTGGGGTTCTATAGGCCTCAGTTACCTGAATGTCAGATTGTTTCCCCATATTTGGGAAGCTTTCTACAATTACTTCTTCCCGTATTCTTTTTATGTTGTCTGGTTTTTTCCTTCTTTCTTACTGATGCCTAGTAGTCTTACATTGTTACCTTTGCATCATCTTGATGATGTTGGAGCTATTCTTTGCTCCATCATAGTTCTTTTTAAGAGATCTTTCCTTACCTTTTCACTAGCTGCAATGATGTCTTGAAGATCTGAAAGTCTGTCTTCACTTTCTTTGAAATGATTTTTCAGGTGAATCTGTGTTATGTATTCTATTTCTTTTCTGTATTTCTAATTCAAGGTTTCCATTATTTATCTATTCTCTTCCACTTTTTTTTTTTTATCGGTCTCTTCTTTGGAAATGTTTGGTAGTTCTTTCATAGTAGTTATCATTCCTTTTTAGACTTGTGAGGTTATCTCTGTTCTGATTTTCTCTGTACTCTTCTGCAGCTTTTTCTTTACTTCAGATGCTATGATTCAGAAATTGCAGGTGTGTGGCTTTCACTTTCTTCTATGCTGATGTCCTCTGAGTTTGTTCTGCATGGACTCAGAGCTTGAGAATGCATTTTCCTCCTTCCTTTTGTCATTTTTCTGCTGCTCCTCGGTGACTGAAGAGTGCTCCTGTAATTCTTTATATTGGACTGGGCTTGGTTGGGCCTAGAAATATAGAATGGCTAGCTGTGACTGCTGGCTTCCAGTTACCCAACTCTTTTCTGTTAGTCCTGCCAAGGTGGAATGGGTAAGCTACATCAGGTGTCTTCTGGTGACCTGACTCCTTCTGAGGTGTAATAGATCAGCCGTCCCTGGTGGGTTCTGGTCCCACTACACTTCCCATTAGGCCCAGGTGCAAATGTTCAGCTGGGCCCAGTGGTTTCTGGTCATGAGGTGCCTTTCCCTTAGGACTGCTAAGGCAGAATGGATTGGCTGTTCTCGGCGCATTCTGGTCCCACTACTCTTTCTGATTAGCTGGAGCTGGAATGGGAGTGGTGCATCTGTTGGCTTCGGGTTGTGTATGGCTCCAGCTGTACATTAGTATATATGGAGGACAATATCAGAAACTCCCCCTTGTTTTCCATTGTCAAGGAATCTGAGAGTAATAGACCCACACTTGATTTCAAGTAGTTGACCTAAAAGTAAGAAAGTCCTGGTCTGCCTGATTGAACTTGGGTCTCTCTTCACTACCTCAGATATGTTGTCTTACTAAAGTCTTCCATAGTAGTTCCATAGAGCCTAAGCAGCGGATAGTGTATGAGGAGGTCAGATGTCTGAATTGGGCAGAAATCTCACTGTTTCTCTCTTTATTCCCCAGGTGATGGTATGGATCCATGGTGGTGCACTAATTTTAGGCATGGCTTCTTTGTATGATGGCTCCATTCTGGCAGCTTCTGAGAATGTGGTGGTGGTCATTATCCAGTACCGGCTCGGTATCCTGGGCTTCTTCAGGTGAGCCTGGGGCTGTGCTGGGAAATAAGACTGAGCAGAGCCAGAGCAGGCCTGTGACCCTTGTCCCTACCACTTCTCAGCACCGGAGACCACCATGCCACTGGCAACTGGGGCTACCTGGACCAAGTGGCTGCTCTACACTGGGTACAGCAGAATATCGCTCACTTTGGAGGGAACCCTGACCGTGTCACCATTTTTGGAGAGTCAGCAGGTGGCACAAGTGTGTCCTCCCTTGTCTTGTCCCCTATGTCCCGAGGACTCTTCCACGGTGCCATCATGGAGAGTGGTGTAGCCCTGCTACCTGATCTCATCTCCAACTCACCTGCAGGCATCTCCACAGTGAGTACCCTCAACCAACCCTGTGCAGGGCGCCTCTTTTTTCCCTCAACTTCAGAGCCTCTGGTGTATTGTCTTTCATCAGGGACAGTGAAGGCAGTGGAAATGACCTAGGAACTTCTGCCTTCCTGCCTTCCTCAAGGGTTGGAATCTATATCCTCTGCCTCCAACAACCTGAGTATGTTCTGTGGTCAGCAAGACTAACTCATGGGGCACCCATTGTGGAACAATGGAAACAAATGTGATGGCCTCTGGCTGAGATTTCTGAACAGCATCAAAGATAGAAGGGTTTTTATACCAGTAGCAATTCATAAAGGGTATCCTGTGAAATTGGGGTTTACTTACATCCAAATGAGTCCTCTTCAGGGGCTGGGGAGATAATTCCAAGGCACAAGTGCCTTCTGGGCAAGTGCAAGGTCGTGAGTTCGAACCCTGGTCCCACAAAAAAAAAACTGAGTCCTCTTCCCACCTGGAAGAATGAGCCACCCCTGCCTGAACTAATTTCAGATGGTGGCCAATGTGTCTGGATGTGGGAATGCTGACTCAGAGGCCGTGGTGAGATGCCTGCGTGGCAAGAGTGAAGAGGACATTATGGCTATTACAAAGGTTGGTTGTTGTCAGATGTGGGTGAAAGGAGGGATTTTGTCTGAGTGAGGGAGTCTTTGGATCTATGCTAATAACCACATCTGCATGGGTTGCTGTCCATGCAGACCTGGGTAGGAAATGTGCACAAAGATGTGTAAAGTCAAGAGTGGGATGCCCGGGTCAGATGTTATCCTAGGGTGAGATAAGAGATGCTGGAAGCAAGACACTGGGGCTTACAAAGTATCTTAGACCTAAAAAAGAAAAATCTGAAACCTTACCTTGATCCCTGAATTGTCTGGCTTCTAGTCCTTCAAGATCATGCCTGCTGTAGTGGATGGGGTCTTCCTGCCCAGGCACCCCCAGGAACTGCTGGCCTCTGCTGACTTTCAACCTGTCCCCAGCATCATTGGTATCAACAACGATGAGTATGGCTGGAGCTTGCCCATGGTAAGGCCCGGTTCCATGCCTTCAGTAGCTTGAGGTGTACATTTGGTATGAAAGCTGTCTGGGTTGCATAGGTGTATACTGATCTGACATTCAGCTCTGTAATATTCCTCCTCTACTCAGGTATTTGACATCCAGAAGACCATAAACAGAGAGACTCTGTGGGCTCTTCTGCAAAACATGGCAACACAGATGGTGAGCCTCCAGAGCTTCTACCCCAAGGGTGCAGCACCCTCACATTCATCCCATGCAGGTGTCTCATCACAACAAGCTGAACTATGCATGTGATTGTAGGCGTGGTCACCTGAAGAGTTACCTATTACCATCCCAACTTCACGGCCCATCAGCTGTTTTCCCATACCAAGTTCCCTGCCATACCTAGAAACCCTACCTAACCTGATTCTCCATGATCTGCCTGAGCTAGATGTTGCCTGCTGAGTTCGGTGCCCTGTTGATGGAAGAGTATATGGGTGACAATGAGGACCCCCAGACCCTCCAACTCCAGCTCCATGAGATGATGGCAGACTCCATGTTTGCGATTCCTGCACTCAAAGTCGCACATTTTCATCGTGAGTACATGTGGAACTGAGGCCTTGGCAGTAGCTCAGAACTGGGTCTCAGGTGAGGTCTGTAGAGCCCAGGTATGACCCCAAATTCATTGAGCCTCTCATTCCAGGCACTTGATGTCTCTCATGTCAGTAAATGTTTGTCCATTAAATCTCAAGCAAAAAAGAATAACTCTAGGGTGTCATAATTCCTGCTTACAATGTAGTACAAAGTCATAGTAAGAAAATAGTATTGTGATAATGCAACAAAGATCCATAGACTAATGGACTAGAATAGGAACACCATAACAAAATAAACAGCTACATCTATGTGATTTTTTGGAAAGAATCAAAAAAATGTGTTTAGCCAGTGATGCCAGGGGAAATGTGTGTGTGTGTGTGTGTGTGTGTGTGTGTGTGTGTGTGTGTGTGTATGTGTATATATATATATATATATATATATATATATATATATATATATATATATATATGTAATCTTAGTTACTCTTCTATCATTGCTGGGACGAAATACCTGACACCCAAAATAAAGAATGGAAAGGTTTATTTAGCTCACAGTTACTGGAGGTTGCAGTCCATATTCGGCCGGCTCCAAGGCTGAGCGCATGGCAGAGTAGCAGTTCATGGTGGTGGAACAGCAACAATGGCAACAAAGGCAACGGAATAACCAGGGGAGCAGAGAACAACAACCAGTCAGGGCAGCAGAGCAACAGCGTGAGTCTGTCTCTCTGTCTCTCTTTATATTACACCAGGCTCTCTGCCTTAGCCAATCTGCCTCCGGCCACACCTATAATTCCCAGCAGTACTCAGACCATAATCTCATCAGTACTAAAACACATAATCCCAGTGGATCATGGATCAAGTCTCCAAGTTCCCACCCCATGAAGATTGGGAATTTCAGCCTTAATTGGACAACTTACTGATTTAGTGAGATCATGTGTCAGATCAAAAAAAGGTTGGAAATACAGCTGAGTGAAAGACAGTGGTTCAAGTCCCAGTGCTGCACACACATACACAAAAAGAATATTGTATCTGTCCTTAGGAATGTGAAATGCAATAAGCACTGGTGAGGATTAAGATGTAGGGGAATTAGAAGCTACTCTACTCTTTGTGGAAACAGAATTAGTGTAGCCATTGTGGAAATTATTATGAGATTTCTCCAAAAACCAAAACTAGGGTTACAATTTGATCTAGGTATGAAACTCAATATATTCTGCAAGAATTAAAGTCTGCATGCCACAGAGAGGCCAGCCTAGCCATATTTATTATAGTATAGTTTATAACAGCTAAGTAGTATGATGTATCCTAGGTGTCCATCAACAAACCAACACATAAACAAAGTGTGTACATGCGATAGCATATTGTAGAATGAACTCACATCATTTGCAAGGAAGTGGATGCAACTGCAGATCATTATGTGAAGTGCAATGTGCCGCACACAGAATGCCACATATGCACATTTCCTACGTTGTAGAAATATGGGGAAAAAAGACAGATATGAGAGAAAAAAAAGACCATTAGAGAAGAGGAAGGAAATCAGGAGGAGGAAGAAAGGGAAGGTGAATCGTCACTATGTTTTATGAAAGTACAAATATTCCAGAATGAAACCTGCGAGTTGGCTTAATTAATGTGCACTGAAGTGGTTTTTATACCTGATGTAAGACACAGATATCTTTCCCATTATACAAGCTGAGGACTTGTGGAGTGTTATTCAGTGAGTTAGTGCAAACTAATCAGCCAGGGAGTCCAAGGTCGTGAGTTATCTAAGTCCCTCTGCACAGTTCCTGCTACAACTTGGGGCTCTTTGCCACACTTCTTCAAAGTCAGCCAACTTTGGACTTATGTGTTTTATCACCAAGGGTGAGGGAAAATAACTCCACTGAAGAGGTCACCCATTCACAGCTGTCCACCCCTTCAGGTTCCCACGGCACTGTGTACTTCTATGAATTCACACATCCTCCCAACTTCCTCAAAAACATCAGGCCACCCCATGTGAAGGCTGATCATGGTGATGAGTTGTGTTTTGTCTTTGGATACTTCTTGTGGGGTAAGAAAGGTGAGTCTCCTTGATGTCCAGGAGCAAGGATGGGACTCTAGTTGGAACCTTGAGTTGTATCTTTATCCATAGTCCAGATAAGGAAGCTGAGGCCCAGAGAAAGGACAGGATCAGTGTTTGCTATCTTACACTTCAAGAGACTGTACTGAGATTAGAATCCAAGCCCTGGCACTCCACTCAGTGCTCCCTCCCACAACTCTCCTCATCATGGCCATGTGGTTAGCATCAGTGATAAGGGCTAGAGGGACTATCTCAAAGCATATTTGTTACTCTAATGACTTACCAGGAGCAAAGAAGGAAGAGACCTTCTAGTCTGAGCACTGAGCCTTTGTCAATTCAGCTAGAGACTGATATAACAAAGGTTGGGAAATTGGAGGGCCTGAATTTAGGGTAAGTGGGGTAGACCTTGTGTCCAGGGTCAGGCTGTAACTGAGTGAAGTGACTGGTACACAAATGTGCAGCAGGATGAGTGTGTTAAACATCCATGCAAGACCTGGGCCTTTGTCTTTTCTCTACAGCTGAGTTTACTGAGGAAGAGGAGTCACTACACAGGAGAATGATGAAGTATTGGGCCAACTTTGCACGAAATGGGTGAGCTGCTGCCCCCTACCTCAGTCTTTTCATGGTGTGTGAACCCTTCAGGTACTCCTCTTATCCATGGGGACTTTGTTAGCATATGTGTGTCCTCAAATTACATGTTAACTGCATTGCACTGTCAACAATTATGGAGACCCAGAGAGGTGCTTTGCCAGTACAGATTACTCATCCTCATCCTAGTGACCTGTGTAGTGGGTATGGTGGGCCATAGTGCTTTGGTTCATTCAGAGCCTGTCTCTAAGAGGGATGGAGAAAACAGGACCTGAAGTCCTGTTTCACATGTAGGGGACCCTAGTGGGATGTCCTTATTCTCTGTATCAGGAAAAGTCCCCCTTATTTCCAAACTTGCCAGCTTAGCTGTTGGTCCTGATACCATTCAAGGCGCACAGATGGTTTTCAATTAGACTCAGATTGACCTCTACCACTCTTGGACGTGTATGTTCACAGGAATCCCAATGGTGAAGGCCTGCCCCACTGGCCTGTATTAGACCGTGAGGAGTTATACCTGCAACTGGACATTCAGCCTACTGTGGGCCGTGCCCTGAAGGCCTCCAGACTGAAGTTCTGGACAGAGACCCTGCCCCGGAAGATCCAGGAGCTGAAGCAGGCTAAGGAGAAGCACACAGAGCTGTGACTCCCTATGTGTAGGAGCGAAGGGTGGGCCTGAGTGCAGGCAGGCCTGCCTGTGCTGACACACACCCACACTCATGTAACCATTCATCCATTCTTCAGCCATCGATGCAGCCCTCACTGAAGGAGAATCTCCTGCAAAATGTTCATTGTCAAGCGTGCCTTGTATCCTCTCTTATTATTGTGTCCCCAGTATTATGGCTTGTATCTAAGTGTCTGTCTTCACCCTCATGTGGCCATAGCTAGGGCTTTCTAGAGGTTACTGGATCTAGGAAATGTGGTACTGGGTTCACATATATGATACTAATATTACTGCATTGTTCAAAACTAGGATTAAAGGTATCCCACCTGTGTGTGAGCAATGCCCACCTTATTGGTGGGTGACCTGGATAGGATATAAAGAACAGAAAAAGGATTTCCTCTGCCACTTGTGTACTACTGCTACTGAGCTTGCTGCTTGCTGCCTTGTGCCTGCCATGAACAATTCTCCTCAGTGATTCCCCTCTGCCTGCCAACTATTGGACTGAAACCTCTATAAACTGTGAGCCAAAACAACCTTTCCTCCTTTGTCTTTGGACGTTGGGTTTTTGTGTCACCAACAAGAAAAGTAACTAAGACCCCAGGAATCTATGGATATCTAGCTTGCTCACTGTAGAGGGCTACATGGGTGAGTCTCCTTGAAAACAGAACAATTTTCTCCACTTTGGCTGAGTGTGACCTTATTTCCATGTATTAATATGTACAGTACTGGCTAGTATCTTCATTCCTTCATTTGGCTTTAATCAATGCATATCATTCTAGCTGAGGCTTTGAAGATGGCAGGCGTGTTTCCCCAGAAACCTCCACCTACTGATCCCTAGTGTGAGCTGGGTGAAGAGAGTGAGGAGCCCGTGTTCCACACTGTCCAGCTAGGATCCAAACTCGAACCTAGAGATAGGGGCTATGATTTCCTGGGACGTGAAAGAGCACACGCGAGAGCTAAAGCACTGAATCCAAAGCATGTGTTACTATCTCAGCTGTGTTATGCAGAGTACCCTTTCTGCATATCTTTCTCTGCCTATTGCAGAGGTTAGTGCAGACCTCCCGCCTGTCCCAGCTTATGGCACTCACCTGCTTCCACCATTCTCACAGTCACTCATCTTAAGCCACTCGTTTATTCATGAATGAGTAAAGCCCGGGTTCAGTCTTATTTGAGGCTTTTGTTTCAGAATGCCATCCTCATGGCTGGGCTTAGCCCCCTTGGATCCCTATAACTACAAATATGTCTTAGTGTTTTTATTCTCACCGTGGGTTGCATTGGGTGTGGTAGGTTGGAATAAACTCGACGGGATTCCAATAATTTATCCATGCAATTACAAATACAAACTTTGTGGACTGACGAAAGAACCAAGAAAGGTTCTCTGTGTCTCACCACCACAATGGATCTGGACCCCTTTTCCTTTGCTTACCTGATCTTCCTGCTCCTATGCTTGCCTGAAATGAAAGCATTATCTTGAAGAATGTTATCCATACCTGGGTGTCAAAGTTCTCTCCGCCTCTCAGTGATCGTATATGTGCTCATATCTACATAGACATAGAAGCCCAGATGACATAAGCCTAGGCTCTCTGTATTTTCAGGCTGATAACAAACTGTGTCATAAACTGGGTAGCTTCTAAACAAAAGAAATTCATTTATATATCAGGTGACTAAGACGTGGGAATCAGTATACCCGCAGATTTGGCTTGTTTTATCTCACAGATTGTGCCTTCTCACTGTTTCCACACTTGGTAGAAGGAGTAAACTGTAACCCTCATCACTTCTTAAGGGCTGTGCCTGTTTGGCCATCAAATTAGAGGTTAGCTATGATTGTATGAGTTGAGGTGTGGCATACGGTTGAAAGCATACCTAGAGTTGCCTAATATCAGCCGCCAAGTTGGCAACTACTGAAAATGTTTCTATCTCTTGTCCACGTGTATCAAATATCATCTATCATTAAGTTTTCAAACAGCTCAGCCACTCATCTATTTCTGTCCAGAGAAGTTGCAGGCTCTATTTTTGTGAACATTAGAACTGATCATGTCAACTTGCCCTTGGAGCTTTTGCCACTTGCAGGTTGCTCTAGAGAGCCAGGCAGGTCCTCAAGTGGGTTTGGTAAGATAGTGCAGTAATGACAGAACACATAGGACTGTTCATTCCAGGAGTGACAGACAACTGCTTCAGGAATAGGAATAATCACTCTGTTGTCCTGTTTCCTTGAAGGTGCTTGAACTTGACCTTGGAGACAATGGGGATCTTTCCACAGTCACAGCAAGGCTATTAGGTATTAATGAAAGGGAGCAAAAGCATTTGCCCAAGCAGGGTTTGGGACCACGGCTTGGTCCAGCAAGAGTTGGATAGGAAATGTTGAGTCAACAGAAAGTGGAGTTCAAGGTGTCCTGACATCATCTGTGTAGTGGTTACTCCAGCATACTTTTTTTTTTTTTGTCTTTT
Organism: Myocastor coypus; assembly: GCA_004027025.1. NCBI lineage: Eukaryota > Metazoa > Chordata > Mammalia > Rodentia > Myocastoridae > Myocastor > Myocastor coypus. The sequence goes on along the minus strand of PVJA010023313.1, from coordinate 23,329 downwards.
TGAGACAGGGTCTCGTTATGCAGTTGAGGCTGGCCTTGAGTTCACTTTTGTAGCCCAGGCTGGTCTCGAACTCGCACTGATCCTCCTGCCTCAGCCTCCCGAGTGCTGGGATTACAGGCATGCGCCACCATGCCCGGCTCTTCCAGCATACTTGTAATATGGGCACTGGCCTAGGGAGAGGCCAAGAAGAGAAGCTGGGCTGTGGGAACCTAAGCCCACTGGCAGCTGTATGAGGCCACTAGAGCTCAGGCTGGGCTGGTGCTCCTGTATTTGCTCCCCTCACTATATCTTGGAAAGATTTTCCCTAGGTTGGAATAGCTGAGTTATGGTCCTACCTTCTTCATAGTACTGTAGGCCCAGGAGAGCCCTTCCCAGTACCTTCTGGAATCAGTTGATTCTGGTATATTTTTCTCAAGTGGATAAAGGACTTTTTGGCATTTGTCCATTTTGGCAGAAATGAGGCCCAGGGAAGGTACTAGAGAAGGACAGATGAATAAGAGGGTTGTTATGATTTGTGTCTAGTTGTCCCCCTAAAGCCTGATGCAGTCAATGGTGCGGCTTCTAGCATTTGTGATTAATTTATGATCCCATGGTGGTCTTATGGATGTGAGTGCTACCCTTGTCCTGGGGCAGAGAGCCTGAATGCAATGTATGGAGTGGTTTGCTAGCTTGCACAGTAGGGCCTCCCTTTTTCTTTTCATTTTCTCCACCATGAACTGCCACCCTCTTCCAGGTGCCACTGTTCCTTGGAGCCAGCTGAGTATGGACTAAAACTTCCACTAACCATGAGCTAAATAAATCTCTGCTTCCTTAATTTTGGATGTGGGGTATTTTGTCTCAGCAACAAGAGAAAACTGACTGAGATAAGGAAGATCTGTCCGATGTGCCAGGGCCAGTTAAGATGGCACATACTTGTCATGCCAGGGCTCTGTAAGGCCAAGGCATGAGGATCACAATTTAAGAGCCCATGCTGGGCGACTAGCACCTTAGAGAGACCCTGTCTCATAATAATAAAAAGACACTAAAGATTTAGCTCACTGCCATGCCCTGAGTCAATCTCCAGAATGAAGGGGACAATAACGTACTGTCATAGTCTCTAGTATGTTGACTCAAGCAATCATGATAATATAGGAAGGGGACAGGTGATAGAGATCCTCAGACCAAGACTATACAGGATGGTGAGGACCCTTGAAGTGAACACAGTCACTGTGGTTCCAGGAGGCAAATAGGAGCTTTCAGGATGAAGGGTACAGATTCACCTCTCTGTCTCTGTCAAGCTGTCCCTTTAAGCAGCATCAAAGGAAGCTGCCATCCTCATCTGTGGGACCTCATAGGAAGCCTCCTTAGATAAGTGCTTCAGGTTCTCTGATTACAGTTTTTTTCTCCCTCAAGTTGACAGCTACAGTCATGCCTGTCACTGCAAAAATGTGAAATGTGTGACTCTGTTTGAAGAGAATGTTCATGGTAGCTTAAAAACACGTTCAAAGGGTTTTACAAAAGGCCAACGCACAAAGGAGGCAGCCACGCCCATTCTGCTATTTGGTCACTGTGATCTCTGCCCAATCAATGGCACTCCTCTGCAGCTCCCTTATTCTGTGGTATCCAGGTCTCCACCCCCTTCCTGCTGGTTCAAAGTCCTACCTGGTCCACCCTGCAGCAAGACTGCCGCACAAACACAGTTGAACTCCAGCAGGACACAGCATACAGGCAAACTGATCATGCAGCTGGCCAGTTTTCCTACCCTGATGAGTGTTGTAGCCTATGGACTCATATTTCTTCTAACTCCAGGCCAAGGTGAGAGTCTTGCAGAAGATGACAGGTACTAGGGACACATGTGCAGAAGTGGGCACAAGCCTTAGACAGCAGGGCAGAGGAAGTGAGGTGAGAGAATTGTCAGGGAAGAAGGAGATGGGAAGTGGCAGTGGATCATGTGGCCAATGTGCCCTCCAGATACCCTAAACCAATCCACCAGGATGGACCCCGAAGCACAGACTATCAGAGTTGTCTGATGGCACCCAACTCCAAGGAGCTGTCTGGCATGATTAGTGCCAAGGAGCACAGTGCAGGCAGTCAGACATCTTCTGGCAGAGGAGCTGAGATTTGGGTCATTTCATTCCTGGATCTGTGGCTGTGACTGTAGCTGCTGATGGCCCTTGCATATAAAAATAATGAAAACAATAGATTCCTCTGGCCCTTGTCTCTGAATGTGACAGCTATGGTGACAGAAGAGGGTACAAGCACTCTCAAAGACAATGTAACATGTATTGAGGGACACAGAAGCCCCTTGGTAATGATGCAGGGGAAAACGATTCCCAACCTGAAGAGTTCGTGTTCTCTAAAACTGACGAATGAATTTTAGGAACAAACAGAGGTTATGAGCAGAATAGATTTATTAACAGAAAGAAAGCTTCTGTCTGGGAAGAGGGACACAAGGGGACCCGAGCGGATTGCCCAGGAAGTTGTCTCTTCCAGGGACTTTTATAGAGAGGACATGAGAACTCACTTAGGTAGGTATGAGGTGGGATAAAACTATGGTCAAACAATATTACAAGCACCATTGCTCAGGTAAAATTGATTAACATTGGGATCCAATGGGAGGGTAAGCTCAGGTAAAACTGATTAACATTGGGATCCAATGGGAAGGCACCAATGGGAAGGCAAGTCACATAGCAAGCAGGCAAGGACAGCACCTATTGAGCTTGGACTCATGACTCCAGGATCAAGGTGATTGATACCTACTTAGAGTATCAATCCCTGATGCCATCCCTAGGGAAGTATGCAGTTGCTTTGTTTACTCTTGTTTTGAGATCTGGCCCATGGCAGAGGAGTGTCTGTCTCTAGTTGGAAGGTGACCTTGTCTTCCATGTCATCCTTGAGGGCCTGGCCCTGTCTGACTGCCTATAATATTTCTATCTAACTCAGCTGCCTATAACAGCAACATATCCCAAACGTGAACTAAAAGCTTCTTCACTCCATGCCCTGGCCTTGAGACAAAAGTATGCATTGGCTTCTTTTTCTTCTCCTTTCTTTTTTTTCTGAGACTATGCATTTTATTTTATTTTATTTTTCCCACTGTATGTATTTGTTACAGGGTCTCACTTTGCAGCTCGCACTCATAGTGATTCTCTTGTTTTCAGCCTCCCCAGCACTGGGATTACAGGCCTGCACCACCACACCTGGACTTGGTTGACAGCTCAGGGGTGGGGCTGGTGGGACATGCTGGATCTGGGATTGAACACTGGTCTCTTCACTTGCCAAAGTAGATGCGTAGTCTGCTGAGACACTATGCATTTTAGGCTAGCCCCTAACTCTTTTTCAAACCCAGCCCAGCCTTGAAAAACTGACAGTGATCCTTCTACTTCAACTGGAAGTGATCCTCCTACCTCAGGCTCCTCAGTGCTGGAATTATAGGCATGTGTCACCACAACTTGTTTCATATATTCGTTTCGAGGGCAACACTAATTGGCCATTATCACAAACAGCTAGTCTTAGGCAGATGCCAGGAGGGCTCTTGTGTGCTGGGTTGTTTGCAGCCTTTGACCTTCGGAACCAAAGGGTCCTGGTGTTGGAGCTGGACATACCCCTACCCTTGTCCAGTGCAGTCTGCCCCAAAGAATCTTCATTACCTTATCACCATGGCCCAAAAGTGCCAGGCTCCTTCCTTTATCTGCTTTCGACTTTGCTTCTCAAGGCAACCAGCATTTCCAACTGGAAGATCTCACCAACCACCACCATGGCTCTGAACTAAAGTCTGGGGGTTGGGTTTATATTAACTCAGTATCACTGAGAAGCTATAAGGTGGCATGAGAGTGGAGTCCAGTCATTTTTGGGTCATTTAAACTTGGGCTATAAACAAGATGAAGAGCATAATGTCTTCTACCTTATGTGCAGAAGTGTACCCAACAACATAGGTGGGTACACATCCTTGATTTTCACCCTACTGGTCAGAAAATCTGGCCTGTTTGGTCAGGGTTTTCGCCTGTTGACCAAGGAGCAGCACTATATGTGACAGTTTCTTCTTTGAGGGTATAGCATTAAAGATGTACTCTGGGTCCCATCAGACACATGGCATCAGGTTTGGCCTTGTGCTACAATAAACACTATGTATCAGAGTGTGATGGCCACAATGAATTACATGGACAGAAAAGCCAGCTGGCAAAGGATATTCTGTCAACTGAGAGAAGTGTATCTTTTCCATGGAGAGATGTTGTTAAACTGCCCTGCCTGTTCCCTGGGTGAGTGACTGGCCTCCTGTCTCCAGTTGTACCATGTGACATCTGCTATGTTGACCCAAGTGGATCTGATGGGGAAGGGAGCATTAACTCTCCATCAAGCTTTGAGGTGCTGAACTCTTTCATATGGAATAGGATGTGCTGCATTCTTCAGAGAGAGAAACTGTGACAGCAGGAGGGTGGTGCCCAGGAGATACCATGTTTCAGAGATGACAGCAGCAGGGGATCCCTGGGCATGATTTGACATCTCCTTGCAGGTTGAAGTCCAGGGAGGCACATGGTTAACTCAGGAATGTATACCAGCGGTCTGAAGACCCTCAGTGTTGCTAGAGATCAGCTTTGTACCCAGGAATATGTATCAGGTGCTCAAGCACTGTAGGTTGAGATCACCAAAGTCTTCAACCTTGACTCATCTGTTGTGTTGGTGACATTAGATGTCCTTTTTGATTAGCATTCAGGTGGGACAATAAAATGAAAGGCTTGTACATCCCATTTGGGAAGGATCTGAGGGTAACAGAGTCGGACTTGCATCCATATGTAAATGGGAAAATCCGAGTGCTCTCTTCTAGTGTATTGAATTTGGGCCTATCAGCCGTGGTCCAGGTGCTGAAGTCCTACTGTGTTTCTGTCTACATGCATAGCTGCACAGAGTGACAGTAATGGATAATGTATGTATAGCTCAGGTGAGTATGAGCTGAGTGAGAGCCATGAGGTATCTCTCTTTATTTCCCTAGATAATGGTTCAGATCCCTGGTGTTGACTGGTGGTAGGCCTGGCTTCTGTGTATGATGCATCCAGTCTGGCAGCTTTTGAGAATGTGGTGGTGGTCACTATCCAGTATTCCCTAGGTGCCTTGGATTTCTTCTCATGAGTGTGACCTGGGTGGGAAATGTGGTTGGAGCATACACTGGAGCAGCACATAATCCTTGTCTCTGCCTTGTGTAGTTCTGGAGAGCAGCACATGCCTCAGAACTGGGGATACCTGGGCCAATTGACAGCCATATATTGGGTGCAGCAGAATATTGCCCACTTTGGAGGCAATCCTGACTGTGTCACCATTTTTGGAGAGTCATCAGGTGGAACAAGTGTGTCCTCTCTTGTAGTTTCTCCCATGTCCCAAGGATTCTTCCATGGAGCTATTATGGAATGTGGCATGGTTGTGCTTGCAGGCCTCTTCTCCAATTCGTCTGAGACAATCTGCAGTGAGTGTTTTCAAGCTCCCCAGCCCAGGCTGCCTCCCTGTTCCCTCACTTGTACAGCCTCTGGTGCTGTGTTTTTAAGTGAGGGCAACACATAATATTGAGGAAACTTAGACCTGCTGATTGAGAACTGTTGGTTTCCATGTATTGGTGAGGGCCTAAGCAACAGAGTGCATACAACTGTGCCTTGCCCAGGCTGAGTGTATTCTGCTGTTGGAAACTTGTAGCTGGGCTACCCATTATGGGCCAATCCATGGGGGCAACCACTCTGGCCAGTCCTTTGACAAGCAGGCAAGTTGGTACAATTTTACACCTGATCCTTCAGTACAGGATATCTCTGCAAACTTGGTGGTCATTTGGACTCAACGTGTTTCTTGAGTATATCTGTTTCTATATTTGCTTTGATTTACAGACAGTGGCCAGCCTGTCTGCCTGTGGTCAGGTCGCCTCAGAGGCCCAGGGGAGATGCTTGTGGGATAAGAGTGAAGCAGAAATGCTGGGTAATATCAAGGTCAGGTTGAACATTCTCAAGTAGAGGAAAATGACTGGTGGTCATTGGGAAGAGATGGTCCCTAGTTCTCTGGACTAAATACCTCTTTTCCTTGTCGTGATGTGTTAATGGCTCTGGATGGGCAATGAAGAGCCATATTTCCCAAATCTCATGGGGGTTATCATAAATTGGGCATGAGCATCCTAGGGTAACTTAGAAAAGAGTGCAAGTGATGTAATGGGCATTTGAAAATATACAAGACTGGACCTTGACCTTTGACCTTTAGTGCCTTCTCAGAGCTTTGAGAGCATCACTCATGTAGTAGATGAGATTTTCCTGCAAAGGCACCTCCAGGAGCTGATGCCCTCTGCTGATTTTTGACCTGTCCCCAGCATCTTTGGTGTCAACAATGATGAGTATGGCTGAATGCTTCTGACATTCATGAGTGAGTCTCCCACAGTTGAGCTGGGTGGGGTGGCATACACATGTGATCCCCGCACTTGGAAGGACGAGGCAGGAGGATCAGTGTGAGTTCAAGACCAGCCTGGGCTACAAAAATGAGCTCAAGGCCAGCCTGAACTGCATAGTGAGACCCTGTCTCATAAAGACAAAAAAAAAAAAAAAAAAAAAAAAAAAGAATCCCATGTTAGTTTGGGGAGTATAACCATGCTGGAGGTGCTCCTAGCACTTATCTGATATAGATCTATGATCATCTTCAGCCTCACTATTTCTCTGTTCTGTTATTTTCCACATATGTGATTCTTCATGGATCTTATTCTGATCATCTATGTGTTGTATTATATTCCTAATCATGACCTTTCCCAATGGAACACATGAAATTCTTCATCATGCGATGCAGTCTCATGTGGTGGGGGGAGGTGGTGAGGGAAGTAGTAGTCTGAGGGAAAAAAAGTTTGATGTTGATATTCTCTTCTTTTGCTGAATTTCTAGAATCTTGATTATGATAGGCCTCAGTGTAGATCATTATTTATTCATGGTTATTTGCAGTTCTTTGTGCTATATTCATTTGTATGTCAAATGTTTTTTAAAAATTATTTATTTTTATTTCTTTTAATAAGAAATAACAATAAGAAAGTTTCAAAGTGCATTAGTAGTATATCCCCAATAATTAATACAATGCATATTGTTGTCATTGTAGTAGATTTTCAGAGTACAGGGTGCAGACATGGTAATTTTTCTAATCATTATTAGTACAAAAATTCCTTCTCACTGCACTAAGAGAAAGTAGTTCTATACATAGTCCAATATTCCCAAGCAGGGGCCATAAATACAGTGGCAATATCAGAAGCTGTGGATTCAAGCCTTTTACAGCTCAGCATACTAATCTGGCTTTCCTTTTTATGCCTTCTGGTTAAACTTTCCTGCTGGGTGGTTAAGGGCAAGTTAAAGCAAGACTTGTATAACAAAACATGTAACTTTTGTATCTCCCAAGGTCAGTCAACTGATTCCAAGTTAAGTCTGAGATGTTTGATATTCAGACAGACAGTGATGTTAAACTTAAGTACGTATGGTATTTTTTTTTTAAATTTACTAATAGCCAAGAACATTAATTTTATTTGCATTTATTTTATAATAAATTTATTCCCGTGCCATAAGTTTTTGTTTCTTCAGTTTCTTCTGGGATATCTTTTTCTTCTGTGCAACCTCGTCCTCTGGCTTAGGAACAATTTGTTCCTTTTCAGTAAGGATCATCTCAATATGGTAGGGGGAGCTCATGTATGGGTTAATCCGACCATGAGCTCTGTAAGTACGGCGGTGCATCTTGGGTGCTTTGTTCACCTGGATATGTTCAATAAGCAGAGAATCTACATCTAAACCCTTAAGTTCAGCATTACTCTCTGCATTTATAAGCATGTCCAGCAAAAATTCAACACTCTTTTTGGGCCACTGACCCTTTGTCCAGCCCCACTGTTTGGCCAACTCCACCACTGTAACGTCAGAATGGCACACACTGCTTCTTTAATGTGACATCCTTCAGATACTTGGTGGCCTTTAGGATATGCATACCCTTGACAGCCTGGGCAGTTTCAAGTGTATTCTTAAAATGAACACGAAGATTTGAGCCTCTTGATTTGCATGATTTTGTGGGGTTTTCTGGATCGAGAGAGTAGCGAACCATTTTCACAGGACACCAGAGGCCGCTTACAGGAAGAGCTCAAGTACCTATGGTATTTTTTTTTTTTTTTGTCTTTTTGAGATAGGGTCTTGTTATGCAGTTCAGGCTGGCCTTGAGCTCAGTTTTGTAGCCCAGGCTGGTCTCGAACTCGCACTAATCCTCCTGCCTCAGCCGCCCGAGTGCTGGCATTACAGGCGTGCGCCACCATGCCCGGCTCAAGTACCTATGTTAAAGAGAAATAATATCAGTAAGCTTCTCTTCTGGACGGTTAAGAATGTAAGTTTACAGGTTAAAAATAAGAGAAAAAGAAGGGCTACAAGGACATCCAATATTTTGGCCCTAACCCTTCAAGGTCAGTGAGGACTCAGGACATAAAAGAACCTGTGCTGTAACATCCTATAACTCAGTGGTGTCCTAAGTTTTCTGTTCAAGGAGATTATGGGGCCACAGAGGAATGTGATCGATGATGTACAGTTTGCTTAAGAACAGTCACCTAGAGAGAAAACATTCTCTCAGGATTCCATAGAGAACAAATTGGTCAAGCATTGGCCATGATTCATCTAGATGGCTGACACTGACAGAAGTGCTGCAAATAACAGTACATGGTTTGAGGGTAAACCCTGAGGGGACCTGACTGACCTTGTCAGATACAAAAGTTACATATCCTTTTCACATAGGTCTTGATTTATCTTGTTCTTCACCATCCCACAGAAAAGTCTAACCATGAGGTGTAAAAAGGAAAGCCATTATTAATATGCTGAGTTGCAAAGGGCTCAAGTTAAAAGCTTCCAATAATGCCAGATGAGCTGATAATCCACTACTGTTATAGACTATTGGACTAAATATACAGCTGCTTTCTATTTGTGTCATGAAAAAAGAAGATCTGTACTAATGATATTTAGACAAGAAATCATGTCTGCATCTTGCACCCTGAACAACTACAATGAAGACAACATTATGCAATGTATTAACTATTGTAAAAAATAATAAAAAGAAGTTAAAAAAAGAAATGAGGCATTTTTAGGACATGTCTATTCCTCAGAAATGTCTTCTGAGTTTGGGTAATTCTTGGTCTTTGTGTTTGTCCAAAGATTCTACCTTCCCGGTTTGTGAAGGATGAGAAATTTCAATCGATGTGATTCAGTTCCCAACGCTTTGGTGATGTACTATGTTGATGGCTATGTCCCCAGCCAATCACAATGTTGTCAGAGAAGGCATGTCATAATAGGTATTACATTCTGTATAAAGTAGTACAACTAACAATAGTAACAGTATCAAGTATATCCTAGCTCTTGACAAAATGTGGTAACTATTAACTTTGTACCTTTAACCACAGGAGCCAGTCATATCTTTATGTAACAAATTGCAATATATTCCAGATACTTGTTTGCAATGATTTCCTCCTTCATAGAGTGATTTTATCTTGTGTGAGTGGGGCTTTAAAGATAGGGGATAAAATAAAGAGATCTATGTGGACAGATGTAGTAGATCAAGGTTGGAGGACAAAGGATGATTACTCAAGTTTTAGGAAATAACAGAACACAGGAGAGTAAGAATAAAAGAGAAAGCAAAGAATATTGAAGCGAACCAGAAAGACAAGAGCCAAGTTTACTCCTTTGAAAATATAATAAAATTAGGAGAGATGGTTGAAGACAGAGGACAAAAAAGATAATTAAAAACCAAAAGCAAGGTAATAAACCTAAATAGTGCTTTTTGTGTGTGTGTGCAGGGTCTACAGGCTACACTATAGAGTATGTAGTCCAATATAGATTGGACTCACAGTGATCTTCCTAGTTTCAGCCTTCCAGAGCTGGGATTACAGGTGCACTCCACCACATCCACTCTCAGTAGTCCTCTCAGTGCACCTTGTGATTAGGGCTGCCACAGCCTGTGGTACAGGTCATCAAACCTGGGTCCCTATATCTGCTTAAGCAGGCACTTTAATCTGCTGAATTATCTGGCTGGCCCATGAAAAACAATTAAAGAAAGATCAAACCAAGTCAGCCAGCCAGCCAGCCAATCAACCAACCAATCAACCAATCAAGTCCCCAAAATACAGGAAAAGGAAAACTAATGAAACAAAGACAAACAGCAGAATTTCTCTTATGCCCCAAATTCCTCTGTGGCACTTTGTAACTCACATTCCAGCACTGTTCTGTGTAATCCTGCCAAGTTTTCAGTAGAATTTTTGTTGGATTGGGGATGATCTTGGCCTGTGGATGTGGTTCCTAGGACTGGCTTTAGACTGACATTATACTTACCCTTGCCATGATTGTATCTGTGGGACTCTTCCAGTTGCTACGGTGCCCTCTAATTGGGAAATTCCAGGTTTGCTGCAGACCTGTGTACAACTGGCTGCACCCAGGCCTTGCACAGATTCATCTGTTCTACACCATTGGCCCCTCTTCAATACTGGTGTTAGATAGGGCTTTTCCTTTGTTTCCCTGCAGGCCATGGCTGCTAACCTGGTTAAGCTTCCGGGGCAAGTCCAGTTTACTAGATGCAGACTAAGGAGACACTGCCAGACCTTTGTATTTAGGGCTCAAACTGGCTTTTGATGGCCACTGGAACAGAGTCTAGGCGGTTTTGGCTTCTCCCTTCAAGTAGAATTTATCCTAATCTGCTTCCCACCTGCTGGCCAGTTACTGTAACTGGATGGTTCTTTCCCCACTCCACTCTGGGACATTGGCAGTGAAGTGATGTGGGACTGTTCTGGTGCTGGAGATCACCCCATACCCTTTGTAATAAAATGGTGACCCTTCCTGCCTGCTTCTGCTCCATATGTCTCTGTGCCAGAGCACAGCCTTGGTTCAGTTCATTCAGTAATCACTGGCTCTGCCTAGCTTCAGGGGGAAGTTTCTTTTATTTGCCGAGCAGGGTCAGACTTTTGTCCACTGGTAGTTTACTACTCCTTCCTGTATGTAACACATTCACCAGTCTGCCCCAGCCGCAATTTGATGTGTTTTATCTTATATGATGACTTTCTTGAGGGTCTTATACCTCTCAGACAGCCTATTAGTTTCTTTTACTTTCTAACTGAGCTGTCCATAATTATTGTACGGTTGAGGAAATTGAGGGGAATGATATAGAGGGCCTTGCCCAAACTATGCAGCTGAGAGGTTGTAGGTGATGATCTATTGAAGGCCTTTTCTACTGCTAATCCAGCCTGGGATTCTGCACCTTACTATGCAGAATCCAAAGAGATCTTATTTTTGGACTGAGGTATGAAACCTATCTTGAACTGTGGTTCTTGATCTCTTTTGGGTTGACATATATATAGGGGCGATAATGGTCTTCTATCACTTGTCTACCTGTGCCTATGCAGTTTTTCAGCATGATTTCTTATAGAGGCATCTTTTCCCCAACAAAAGATGCAGGGTCTCACTGTATAGGTCAGACTTTTAGTCATCCTTCTGTCTCAGGCTTCCAAGAGCTGGGATTACAGACTTGAACCAGCATGCCTAGTTTCTGGGCCATCATGGTATGCCTGGGTTCCAGGGCTGGCACAAGATATGGTACTACGTGAGCACTATGGATTGGCTTGGGAAATGTCCCCCAAAGGCACGTGTTTAAAGCTTTTTTCTCAGAAATGGCATCCCTGGGAGGTGCAACTTTTAAAAGATGGGGCCTAGTGGGAGGTCTTTAGGTTGTGGAGAGGTGTACTTCAAGGGGAACAGGACCTCAGTCCTTTTCCTTCTTGGCCATAAGGTGAGTGGCTTTGTTGTGGCATGCTCGCTCCATCAGGATCAGTCGTGAGTCACAGGCCCAACAGCAATGTTGACAACATTGACTGAAAGCTTTGACTGCAAGCCAGAATCAATCTGTTCTCCAAAGGGATTATCTTACTTCTTTGTTCTAGTGAGGAAAAGCTAAGAGACAATTATAGGTTAAAGGGAGACAACAATATAATGCTATACATTATATTTTTTTAAAGACTTTCTTATTTATTTCTCTTAAACCTCATTGTTTTTGTGTTATGGCTGGCTCAGCCTGTCCTGGGATGGGGGTGTGCAGCATGTGGTGCGGTGCCAGGGATGGAGGAGTGGTCACAGTGGTTGCCTTAAGTTTCCTCTGCAGCTGCTTTAGACCACTGAGCCATCTCACTGGCCCAAAATACTATACATTATACATCTTTTTTTTATAAGCCTTGAGAGGACTTGATTCTTCAAAATCCCTAGTACTGAGAATGTCTTCTAGGGGAAAATTTGGTTGACTGGATGAGTTAAAGAATTTTTTTGGTCAGGTAGAAATATTGTGGTTTTAGTGACTCTCTCTCTCTCTCTCTGTCTGTCTCAATGTATTTGGTATAAGGACTTGTTACACACATTGGACTTGTGGTGATCCTCTTGTTTTCAGCCTCCCCAGTGCTTAGATTAAGGTGTGTGGCACCATGACTGGTCTGGGTGACCAGTTCAGGGTGCTTATGTGTGGGCTGGCACAACATTTTGTGGTGTCGGTGATTGAACCCCAGTCTCTGTGTTTGCTTAGTCTTTGAGCTCTCTTATCAGCCCTGACTTTTCCTTTTAATTAATTAGTTTATTTTTGATGTAGGATGTCACTAGCAGTTCAGACTCATAGTGGTCCTCCAATCTCAGCCTCCGCAGAGCTGGGACTACAGGTCCACACCACCAGTACTGTGTGTCCAGGATACCGGTGCTAGCATGGAGTGTATTAGTGTGGATTGATCTCAGGACCTAAGGCAGGTGCTTGTGGTGCTAAGGTATCTCCCTAGGCCTTCACTGACTTTTCTAATGCAAATATAGGACACAATACTTGAAAGCAAAGGGTCATGTCTCTGCAGATTGCTCTCCAGTATACACATAAGTAAGGCCAGTGTTTCAACAGACCAACAACAATGGAGTGGGTTATGTGGTATATAGATACATTCATATATTACTCTTTCCATACTTTTTGTATACTTGTGACTTTCCCTAATCAGAATACTGGCAGAAAATTTAAAAATTACAACACTCACAGTGCAGTTATCCATCCTGTGTACCGCTACCCCTATGTTCTCCCTAATTCCAGTGCCGCCGCCACATGACACTAAGACATACATTAAATGAATATAAATTAAAGGTTTATCACAAAAAGCAAAATATTAGCTCCTTGTTGTCGCTGATTCAAGAAAACAAAGCCATGAGCTCCAGGTGAAGCTGAGGTTAGGACACTGGTACATGGTGAAGGTCAAATCAAGGTCCAGGAGCAGGCTGACAGGCACTGATTCACCACCTCCAGCTGGTGGCTGTTCTCCAAGGTAGCTGCCACATGCTCCTTACCTGCAAGCTGTTTGTTCACTAGGCAGGAAGGAAGAGTATGAAAGGCAGAATCAAAGCTAGGCTCTGGCTAGGCTGCTAGCTATAGAAATATAGAGATGAGACGGTAGTCTAATGTCCTGAGTGAGGAGGGAGCAATAAACACAACTCAGGGAGAACTGTTGTCTCATTTGCAAAAGCTGGGATTCAAGGCTGTAGCCAGCAGCTTCTCCTGCTGGTGCCGTTTGTTGTCTCCTCATTTGCTTGGGATGTTAATGGCTAGGACTGTGTAACCGAGAGTTAGGTAAATGCTCAAGTCAATAGAAAGAGCTGTTTCTGTTCACAAAGTAGTTATGCACATTCCTCACCCTGCTTTTAGCTCTCGATAAAAGAGATGCTTCTTAGGCTCTGGGCTCACTTTGAGAGCAACTAATCTCAATGATAGCTCTGAAGCTATATTCACTGGATCTTCTCGTTGTTCTTTTGGTACAGATTCATAACATACAAAAGCAAGCAAACTCCATTTCCATCTTAGCACAGCATGTTCCACCAATCAGGCTGTCCTATCACACTCTGGGGATTCCAATGTTTGATTAGCCTTCTCCAGCTGCCAGAGCTCCCAGATACCCTGCCTTCTTACAACTCTCTCCACCTGGCTGCTCCTATCTGCTTCCAGTACTGCTGATGCCTGACACACTGAACCTGTGTACTAGGAGACTAGGAGGGAAGAACATGGAAAGCAGAAGACCTGGGTCAGTATACACTTGGTCTAGGGTACCACCTTCACCGAGAGTCTCTGGACACTTCACTCATTTGGTCCCCAGCCTTAATTCTATCTTAAAAACTACTATAGCACCGGAAAAGCCTCAGACCATTTAAAACCACAGGACATCACTAATGCCATCAGTTCATTCTTACCTGCATGCTCCGAGGCATGGGTCCCTGGAGTACTGTGCATATCCATCTAGTAAGCAGATAATCTTAGCCTGAGTATCCACCCACCTTTTTCTCCTCCCTCTAGACCCTATGGCACCTCCTCCAAATGATTCCTTCTTCTAATCACACCTCTGGACTCGCTCTTCCATTGTACCCTAAAGCCATCCGTAACCATGCCAACTCTATCCAGATCACAGGCCATCCTTGACCCAAATCTACCTACAGCTCCCCAGATGCCTTCCTGCCATGTTGCTCACTACTTTTTTGCTTTTTACAGCTCACGTCTTTACTTTTGTTACATCAAATTCCAATACTTCCTCTAGTTGATCTCTGCTAGTTGCAACCCTTTGCATTAAGAACTGCAAGTTTGTTGCTCTCGCTCTCCTCTGTGTCGGTACCAGAACTTTCCACTTACTTCACCCTTGATTCTCAACTCCAAATGATCTTGGAACACTGGAGAAAGGAGTGCAGAAGCTTGACTTTGATGTATAGGCCAAGAAGAATGACCATGCTACAGTGTGAGATGGTGGATATAAAGGCCACAGCCACGGTGCTATCAGTATCACTAACCTGGCCAAAGTGAGCAAGAGTCATCATGGCCCATGGGCACCTGAAACCCTGAGGGAGCATCTTTTCTTTGTTGTATTGGGCAAATCATCTAGCCTTAATGGGCTTCAGTTTCTACATTCCTAAAATGAGAACAAGAATGTTTCCTCCAAAGATTCCCTGGGTGTCCATGGCCTGAAAAATGTCAGTCTTTTTGCACAGTGGAGTCTGACTCTCCCAGGCAAGTTGCTCTGGTCACCAGTGGGTAGCAACTCACCTGAACCCTAACTTGCTCTACTATGTTCAATTCTTCTAGCATCAGTGGATGCTCCGGGTCTTTGATAGAGCGAATAAGATGTGCCAAATGAAGGAAAAAGGACTTGCCATTTTTCTCCACTCAGAACCGTCGGCCAGGAGTGCCAGAGGGGGATACACCAACTGCTGGACTTTACAGCTCCTTCCCAAAGATAAGAGAACCCACCCCTGATCCAGCAGCAGCGGATATCAAAGATCTTGCACATATCTGTACTGTCGAGAACATGCCCCTATTCCTCCCTTGCCATCACAGGGTCCTCTTCAGAATGCTCTTAGATGTGTGGGTGAGCATTCTCTGGGAGGCCTACATATATGCCCCCACAACCTCTACCTCTATGCCTGCCTCTGCCGAATCCCAGCATCCCTGATCCACAACACACACCAGTTTGTATACACTTCAGATCCAACTGGTACAGATCCTGGGTCTAGGAAAAGGTGTGGTGTTATTATGGGATCATGAGAAGGACATTCTGTGCTGCCATCCCTCAGGCCCAAGTTTGAGACGGTAAGTAGTTTTGCTGTGTAGACTACTTTCATTAAGGATAGCGGGAAGGTTGCTGTGATGCAGGGTCATGGAAGATCATTCGGAACAGAGATATTGAGACCAAGGCTATTTGTCCTAGTATGCTTAGGAGCAGCCTAGCAGTCTGTGGTTAAGTCCCACATCCAGTTCTCCAGGAAGTCAAGCACAGCAGGCACTCAGATGGCCAGGCTAGCTTCCCTCCATACTGCCATGGCTCTCCAGATTTCCAAATGTCCTAGTGATTTCTTGCGTGTCCCATAGAACAACAGGCCTGAGTATCACCCGCCAGGAACATGGTTTGGGATCTGGTACTTACTTTTCATGTTTCAGAACCTTTGTTTGTTTATTCACTCATTTTTACGGCTGGTTCAGCCTGCCCCGAGGGCAGGGTTGGCGCAGCATGTGGTGTCAGGGATCAAACCGTGGTCCCTGAAGCCGCCCAAGCTTTCCCAAGCAGGGGCTTTAGACCACCGATCCATCTCGCTGGGGTGGTACTTACTTTTCAGTTTTTTGTTAGGTGGATAAGTGACAATGAGGTGGATCTCAACTGGAGAAAGGACAGTGAAACCTTTCTTCACCCCTGCCTGGGTGGGTCACGAAAAAGTGCCACATTCACCTGTGTATATCAGAAGCAGGTCACAGACCGAGTAGGGAAGGAACAGTATTCACTTTAACACCTTGGACTACAAGGGAGGACAGACGTATGAAGTCTGCACCCAGTATAATAGAGAGTTTGAGTCCCAGTGCAGAACGCAAGGAGAAGCTCTCAGGGTGAGGAGCACAGTCACAACTCCCTGCTTTCCTTCAAGCCTTTCCTGTCTCCTACATTGAAATTCAATTTTCCCCATCCTTGGGGAACCTCATCCCACACCTCTTCAAGTAGCACTCCTGAGTTTTCCAGTTATGGTTTCTTGCTCCCTCCTCTTCACCCTGAACACTCCTCCAGCTATGACTGCAAAGACAATAGTACAGTGACTTCATCTTTGAGAGGAGAGGTTCCTGAGAGCTCGCAAGGACCACAGAAGACAAGAGATACCTTTGAGGAGTGAGGGAGAGAGACAAATCTAGGGAAGTGGCTATGCTCCCCCTTCTGGCTTCTGGATCCCTGGATCTCTGCTTACCTCATTCTCCCCCTTGCCCTGCCTACTCCATGCCCCACCTACTCCCTGCCAGGTTCAAATTCCAGCCAGAGATTGGAGTTTCTTTTGGGTGAAACACAGCGTCTTCCATAGCAGAACAGAAACTGGCCTGCAAACAGACATGTGGTTGGGCAAGTTTCTTGCCTGCCAGAACTCTGTGGTCTGTGGACTCCTGCTTCTCTTCATCTGTAGTCAGGGTAAGATTCCTGTTGCAGTTGGTAGGGACTGGGTCTCATTTGCCTAGTGCAGAGATAGAGCCTGACAATGTGGAAGTGGAGTTCCAGGGAGGGAATTGTTGGTAGAAAAGACAACTACAATGTGGGAATCCTGGACCGCCCCCAAACTGACCACTGCCAAACCTGTCAAGTGGCAATCTGGGCCTAGGGAGAATAGAAACAGGTAGAGCTAAGGACGTCCAACACTTCAGAGGGAGGCCATTATGGGGGCTATGAGGAGTGCTGGAAAGGCAGGTCAGAAGCCTCCTGAGAGGGAGCTGGAATTCTGGGAATTTCATCCCAGAATATAGCTATAGCGATAGGTGATCCTGGCCTTCAGGTGTAACAATAATGAGAGTAGTAGCTTTCTGGGACCATTAGGTTCTAAGCATGATACCTTTTCTAGAGGTTATCTTAGAATCTTTTGAACTTGCCGTAGCCAAATTTACTCACTCTGAAAAATACAGCAACCCACGGTCACCACATCTCAAAGGTGAGCTAAGAGAGCTCTGGATTCCTTTCCTTCCACATCCCAACCTAGAGCCAAAGTTGATGTGCTGTGTGCCCGCCAGATAGTCCCCAGGTTCTTATCAGGAGTTGGTACCAGAATGGCTACATCTGTATCCTTAGACCCTGTCACTCAAAGTCTGATAGTAGAGGACCTGGTAGCCTGCCCTCACCCTTTCACATTCTAGTCTTCCCCAGAGCTACCATTCACCTCACCCTAGGGCACACCCTGCTGGTTCCTTTCTTACCTGGTATTGACCAGGCTCTTGGTGGGCAACACTACTTCTAGGCAGAAAGAATGGCTAACTCTCTTGGATGGCTCCTCTGTAAACAAGCTTCTGGCTTAGTTTTATGTTCCGTATCATCGAGGAAACATAAAGGGGCAGAGTTGGGGTTCACCTCACTGTCAATGATTCAGACCTGCTGGCTCATCCAAAGAGAGCATGAAGGTCATAGGATTTTACATGCTGCTTCTAGAACTCTGTGTAAGTTGTGTGTAGGCAATCTTTAACTGGAATATTGCATCAGCTTTTGTCCAGTGTTGTAATAAATATCCGACATCAGTGTCTGGTGGTCACAGTGAATTATGTGGACAGATCTTATCTGGAATGGTGTCTGTAAGTGCCACATTGCCAGGGAGAGGAGTGTTTCTTTGGACTTTGGAAGATGTTGCTAAACTGTCTTGTCTTGTACCTGTGCATGGCTGTTACCCTTTCTGTAATGTATTTGTACAGGGACTCATTATGAAGCTCAAACTCATAATGATTCTCCTGTTTTGAGCCTCCTCACAGCTGGGATTTTGGGTGAGGGCCACCATGCCCAACCCTGCTACCCTATCTTTACCTGCTCCATGTGTCATCAGATGTGTTCATTCATGTGAATCTTATAGGGGATGAATGGGAATATTAGCTCTCCTTTACATTTGGGGATGTTTAACTTTTTCTTATGGAATTTAGCCCAGAGGAAGAATCTGAGACAACAAAAGGGAGGTGGCATCTGGCACAGATGACAGGTTCAGGGAGCATGCACGGACACCTCCCTGCATGTCCCACACCTCCCTACACCCTGAAGCACAGAGAGGTTCAGGGGTGAATGAATGGTACACAACACTGAATTGCCTCTTCTAAATTAGTGAGAAGAGGTAATAAGCACTGTGTGTCCATCATCCATTTTCAACAATGACAGGCATTCGCATTTCCTCTTTTTCTCATTAGAATATTCGTTGTTTCCTCCCCTCCAGTCCTTCATCAGAGGTGAATGGACTTATGGTTTAGTCAAAGTGCATCTCTTTTTCTTAACTTTCCTCATCATGTCCATCTCTGTATGGAGGTGTGGAGAAATGTTTTCTTTATGTCATGCTACCTGAAACAAGAGATCTTTGAGTATGGGAACATTTTAAATGAATCCTCCCAGTAACACAAAGGGCCTGGCAGTGTTAGTACAGAAGAAAGTCTCCCTCATAAGTGCATAAGAACTTTTGCTGGAAGATCCAGGGCTGAATGATGATATGACACCCTAAGATTCTTTGGGTATGCTGTGGTCAGGCCCAGTGATCGTAGTGGTAGTATGGAAAGATGATAAAAGAGCCAAAATGTTTCCACAGCAAAGTTTTTGCAGGTCAGGGTCCCTAGCAAGGCTGACCTGAGCGTGAGAAAGAGGTAGCAATAACCAGTGTGTGAGGCAGCTAACAGGGGAGACCCACCTCTGATTACATCTCTCTGCCCACAGCCCAGGACTCTGCCAGCCCCATCAGGACCACAAACACAGGACAGGTGCGGGGCAGCCTTGTCCATGTGAAGGGCACCAGTTTGGAGGTCCACACCTTCCTGGGAATTCCGTTCGCCAAGCCACCTGTAGGACCTTTGCGGTTTGCGCTCCCTGAAGCCCCTGAGCCCTGGAGTGGTGTGAGGGATGCCACCTCCCACCCTGCTATGTAAGCTGTCTGGGGAACTGGGGAAACTCAGGCCCTCGGGAGGCACTGGGTGCTCTGAGTTCAAGGCTGGAATGCAGTGGTTCTTTCACCAAAATTTTGCAAGCAGCATTTGTCTGTATTGAATATTCTGGGTTCCAGAATATTATGTTAGTTTCATCTCAGGGCTTGGGAGCCTCAAGATATTAGGTTTGATTAGCGGGGCAGAGACACATTTCCTTCTATGAGTTATGCTATATATCCTATGACATGGAAGAGATCTCTTGAAGAAATTTAGGTTAATCTGTGAAGAACCGCTGATCCAGCAGCAGATATAAGCTGTATCTCAGGGGGGAGTAGAGTTAACCCTCTTTGAGACTCTGTCCTCTGTAGACACTGTACCAACTGATAGGATGAGTTGCCACAGTGGTTTTGACCACAACAGGCCTTGGAATAACTGTCTGTTATTGTTACCAGGTGTCCGCAAGATTCTTTATTAAATAGTGTAGAGGGTATGAAGGTGTTTAATGTGACCCCACTTCCTATCCCCATATCTGAAGACTGCCTGTACCTCAACATCTACACACCTGCCAATGTTCATGAGGGATCTAGCCTGCCTGTGAGTATCTAACCATGATCAGACTGGGTAGGGCAGGATGTTTCCTCTCCAAGATTAGAAGGTGGTGAAAGATGTGGCTTAGTGGTAGACATTCGCCTATCAACCTCACAATTCTAGATTCAAGTTTATGCACCAGAAAATGAAACAATCATCTGCATATTTTACTCAATCTATTGTCAAGTTAAACTGTGAATTGTGCCTATATAAATTGGTAGGATACAAATGGTTAATTGAGGGCCGGTGAGATAGCACAGTAGTCTAAAGTGTTTGCCGAGGCAAGCTTAGGCAACTGCAGGGATTGCAGTTTGATCTCTGGCACCACATGCTGCATCAGCCCCACTCCCAGAGCAGGCTGAGCTGGCCATAACATAAATAAAATAAAGTTTAAAAATGGTTAATTTAAATGTTGTAATGTTCTGTGTTGGTGCTGAAAGAAAAGACAAGAAGACCTAATGAAGGCAGTTCAGAGGACTCACTAAGATCTGTCTCTCTTGAAGTGAGCCCAGAACTCTAGAAGCATCTCCTTTTTGTTTAGGTCACACAATAGAAGATTTACAGGGAGGAGAGGGGGTCACCAACTTCTTAAGTAAGGGTGGAGATATCAATCAGGATTAAGCTGTTACACCTCTTTTAGATCCTAGTCTTCTAAGATTCCTAAGGAACAGATTACAACCCACCCTAAACATTGTTTGTTGTTCTTCACTTCTTTAAGATGCTAGTTTCTAATTTCTACAATTTAAATATGTGCATATGCTAAGTGGAGAGTAGTTGGTGTTTAAAAACCTTGTTCTTTGTCACTTGGTACTCCTTTCTGTCTTCTCTCCCATGTGAGATTTTGAAGGCCCCGAGCTCAGGATCACTTTAAGTCATATATATATATATATATATATATATATATATATATGACTGATAATGTAAATATAAAAGCATTGCCATCCACCACGTTTATAAGACAATTGTACAATAAAAACAGAAATCAACCACAGAAAAAAACAGAGTTTGATCAATCTTATATACCTATACCTATTAATCTAAACTGATCCAATGATGAAAATATGCAATATAACCATTGTTAAATTTTTCTGGTTTTGAAATTCTGTACTCTTACTTGTTACTGTTTTTCTATCTTTGTTTCTGCTATTTTTGGTCTTTAAAAAAACACAGAAAATGTAGTAAATCTGAAAGCCTAATCATACTTTCCTAAATTACCAACAATTTTAGAAAAAAATGAGGAAAGAAATTAAACAATTTCTGGAAGACAATGCCTGTACACCACACTAGGAACCTCTGGGAGACAATGAGAGCAGATGTAAGATGGAAGTTCATCTGTAGCAAATGGTTACATAGGAAAACATAGCATGTTTAAATAAATAATCTAATTATAGACTTGAAGATGCTGGAGAAAAATGGCAATGCTGGTCCAAACTGAAAGTAAAGGAGGCAATCATATAGTTTAGTTTTGGCAGTTTGTACCTGTCTAGGACCTTGACCATTTCTTCTGTGTCATCGATTTTGTGAGAGTAACGAGTTTCCAAGTTGATGGTCTTCTGAATTTTCACGGGATCTGTAGTAATTTCACCCTTTTAATTCCTTAATACATGAGTTTTTTTCTTTCTTTTTCATGAGGTTATCTAATGGTTTTATCAATTTTATTTAATCTTTCAAAGAACCAGCTTTTGGATTCAGTCTTTGTATTGTTTTCTTTGTCTCAATTTCATTAATTTCTGCTCTACTCTTTATGATTTCTTCTCATTTTTGGACTTTGGACTTGGTTTGCTCTTCTTTTTCTACAGGTCGAGATGCACCATTAGGGTGTTCATTTGTTCTCACTTTGTTTTCCTAATATGTAAGTTCACTGGTATAAATTTGCCTCCAAGAACTGCTTTCATAGCATCCCACAAATGCCAATAAGTTGTGCTTGCATTCTGATTGGATTGTAGATATTGTTTAATTTTGTCTGTAACCCATTGGTTGTTGAGGAGGATGTAATTTAATTTCCATGTTTATGGGGTTTTTATGTTTTCTTTTTGTCATTAACTTCTAGTTTCATTGCACTGTGGTCAGGCAATATGCATGGAATAATATCTGTTCTCTTGTATATACTTAAGATCTATGGACTAGTATGTGGAGTATCTCAGAAGATGTCCCATGTACAGCTGAAAGGAATGTGTCTTCAGATGTTGGGTGGAACACTGTGTATATGTCCACCAAGTCCATTTGTTCAAAGGTTTGGTTTAGCTCTGCTACCTTTATTTTTTGTCTACTTAATCTATCTTTTTGAGATAAGGGGGTGTTGAGGTTCCCTGTTAAGATTGTGATATTGGTTAGTAGATTTTTTCATGAACTTTAAATTTTGTCTTTTATACGTGAGTGCCCCTGTATTTGGTGCATACATATTTATGGCTGTTATCTTCTCCTTGATTTTTTCCCCTAACCTGTATATAGTGATCTTCTTTGTCTTGTTTGATCATTTTTGTTTTGACATTTAGATTGTCCCCAAACAGAGTAACTACCCCTCATTTTTTTTGTGAGGTCCTGGAGCACATCGTATTGTTTTACATCCTTTGATTTCAGCCTATGAATTTCTTTATGGGTTAAATATGCTTTTTGTATACAACATATTGTTGGAATTTGCTTCTTTTTCTTTTTTTCTATATTTTAGGGAAAGATATACAGGGTTTTTAGAGTCTAACTGCTAGATTAGACTCATAATGATCTATCTGTTTACAGCCTTCCAAGAGCTCGGATTACAGGTGTGTGCCACCATACCCAATCTCAGTTGCTGTGTCAGTGTATGTCGGGGGATGGGTCCAGCACAACAGGCCTGGAGATTAAACCTCAGGTCCCTGCACCTGCTTGCAGGCACTTTGGAATTTGTTTCTGAAACCATTCTTCCTATCTATTTCTTTTAATTGGTGAACTGAGTCCATTTATATTGGTGGTTATGACTGATACGTACTGACTTAGGTATGTCATGTTACTTTCCTATTGTTGGTTCCCTACATTTTTCATGTGTTTAATAGTCTGCCATGTTTTGTGGGTTCTTTTTGTTATAGTGCTTGGAATTGAAGGTATTTTGATCCCTTTCTAGAATATCTTTTAGCATTCTGTGTAGGGTTGATTTGGTCATCATGAATTTCTTTAGTTGTTTTTTGTCATGGAAGTATTTCACTTGTCCATCATCCTTGAAATAGAATTTTGCAGAGTAGAACAGTCCAGGTTGGAATTTATTTTCTTGCCACACTTGAAGTACTTCACTCCATGCTGTCCTTGACATAATGGGTTTTTTTTTTGTTTCAATTTTTTT
>PVJA010023312.1:0-33160 GCA_004027025.1 Myocastor coypus | reverse complement strand
AAAAATAAATAAACAAACAAACAAAAGTTCTGAAACAAGAAAAAAATAAATAAATAAAAATTCTTAAAAAAAAAAAAAGAAAGATGACAAGAATGCTTCCTTGGCCGCCTGGATGTCACAGGAATCACTCAGGGTCCACGAGTTCCACCGACCCCCATTTAAAGCCCCTGTGAGAGGCCAACCTACCTGTGAAGAGACCTGGGACCTACTCTTTCTAAGGATGTCCATGTTTCAGTCTCCACACAAAAGTGGGAGGCTTTTGTGGAATCCCCCAGGGCTGCCCGAGGCTGCACTGGCGCCCCGCACCCCACCTGGAGGGGATGCCTATAGCAGCAGGACGGTTCCCTCTTGCAAGTGCTCAGTCCTGAGGAAGGGTGGGTGCTATGCTAAGTGCCCCCTGCCACTGTGCTGCAGGGCCTGGGGACCGACATCGCTGATAGGCTCCCGGAGAAGGCGTCCAAGCCATCCAGACAGCCAGCTCCACTCGGTGCCCAGAGCCACGGCTAGTGAGGCCACCCTCTCAAGTTCCCGGAAGATGCCGCGACATCACCATCTTGTCCCTCCTCTCCCCACGGGTGAGAAGGAAAGCACAGGACATGGCGGGGTGGGGACACATCGCCCACGCAGGAGAAGATTCATGAAGCAGCAGCCTCCGCTCTTCCTGGCTGGCCCGGTTTGTGTTAAGCTGGGGTGGACTGGGTAAAATAGGACGGCCGGGGAGATCTCCACGCACCCGCCACCATGCTGTGCCCAGAGGGACCGGGTGCATTCCTGAAACTCTGCAGAGTGTCTTGGCCCACCTGACGGTCGCTGAGGCGCTAGGGTCAGGCCTGCGGTCGTCTGCGTGCTCCGCTCCTGCGCCTGCTCCGCACACACTAAGGGCGAGTGGCGTTCTTCACGGGACCTTGCTGTGGGCTCAGGCCCGGTGAGCTCGGGGACATCGCCCTCACCCTGTTGGATTCCGCATGTAGCAGACGGGGATTAGCCGCTGCCTCTCAGACCTTGTGTGATGCAGGTCAGATCCGGTTCGGAGAGCCCACAGTCAGCAGCACTTGGCTTATGGTAAGGACACTGTGTGAAAGGTGCAGGGAGCCATCAAAGATGGCAGCTCCTGGCCCACTCACCTCGGCTGCATAAGAACGGGCACACTGTCCTGCAGCTCACTGCCTGGACACAGATTTACAGTGTGGCAAAACAGCGCCAAGTCCCCCATCTCCTGGTTGCTAAGGAAACAAGACCCTCCCACAACCCCGCGCTTTCAAGCTAATCCCCGCTCTTCTGCGGAATCCGCACGTCCCAGCTGTGGTTCAGAGCTGCTCAGATCAAAAGGCCGCGATGCAGCGCGATGCTGAGCGCGCTCCTGGCTGCCGCCAGCAGCGACGCTGCGCCCGGCTCTGGAGCCCTGCGTCTGGCAAGGCTGCACGTGGGGGACGGGAAACAGTTTTCAAAGGGGCAGCTTTACTGCCGGGGCTTTCCAAGTGCCAGGCTGCATTTGTGGGAAAGCCACATAAAAGGATGCTGTTTTATTATTTTTTTAATGACCTTTACCTCAGGAAAAAAAAAAAAAAAATAGCTCTTTCACAATAGCAGTCTGTCATCCAGCAGGACTGTCCTCAGCAGCTTCCCGATTCTTGACTGTCGCTGTGGCTGGCTTGTGACCCGGCCTCTCAGGTCACAAGCATTCGCGGCCATCCTCTCTTGCCAGGACTGGCACCCGGGCACCAGTGGGCACAGAGGGAAGGGTGTGCACGTGCGTGTGCACTGGAAGTGAAGGCCAGCTCCAGTGTGCAAGCCGCTCCTCCTCAGGTTCCCATCTGTCTCGTGTGACACGGGGACTCAGAACCTGGCCGCTGGCCCTCACTCTGCCCCACCAGCAGGAAGCTCACGGTCCACTTCACGGAGGAAGCCCACTCCAGCCTCTGGAGGAGTGTTCCTGTCCTGACTGTGTGGCATTTGGTTGGCTGACTGCTTTGTTGGTGCGAGGGAGGGTAGCATTGAACTCACTTTGTAGCCAGGCTGGCCTTAAACTCAGGGCGATCCTCCTGCCACAGCCTCCCAAGCACGGGGATTACAGGTGTGTGCCCCTGCTTCCTGCCTGTGACATTTGGCTTCCGTGCTGCCTGGCTTAAAATGTAGCCTCTCTGGTTATTATAAAACTTTATATATTCTCTCTCCAGAAAGACTGCATTCGCTGGGGGCAGGGGTCAAGTCTGCCGCTCTCAGGGCCTCAGGTTCTGGAAAGTACTTCCTCATCTAAGAGCCTATTGACCAAGAGGACCAGTGCTAGGACGACGACTTGTAGGCAGGCGGGTTGAGGGGTTTTGTTGTGGTTTGGTTTGGGGGCCCAGCAGTGCAGGGGACGGAACCGGCCCTTCTCGTGCTGACCAGGTCCCTCGCCCCTGCCCACATGAGAGTCACAAATTGTCTTCTGCTGAAGTTTTGGGGCAGGGGACAGACGGGCGCCTGAGACCCAGGCTGGGCCCCCCGGAAGGCAAGGAGGCCGGCCTGGGGCTGGCGCTCGCCCTGACTCGCAGCTGGGGCAGCCAAGACTCCTTTTCCTCGTCTCCAAGGCATCCGCCCGCTGCGATCAGAGGGAGGCCGGCGAGGCGACGCTCAGAAAGTGCTGCATCTGCAGGAGGTCCCTGCGCAGTGTCATGCGTTGTGTCCTCCCTCGGTTGGGTTTGGGTTAAGGAGGAAGAAAGGGGATATTTTCTTTTTTTTTCTTTTTTGTGGGACCAGGGTTTGAAGTCACGACCTTGCACTTGCCCAGCAGGCACTTGTGCCTCGGAGCTATCTCCCCAGCCCCAAGGGGATATTTTCTTTTCTCACACCAATAAAGGGAAGAACAATGATAAAAATCCCCTTTTCCAAGACCACTGGGGCTCTGGAAGGCCTTGGTTCCCCCGGCATTTGCCTTCCCCTCGCTCAGCCTGCCCAAGGCCAGCTGCCTGCCTGATGGCCTGGCTCTTCTCTGTAGCTGACTGCATTGTCCCACAGAAAGCTGGGGTGCAGGCAGCGATCCTGAGAGGGTTCGGAGCACCCCACGCCATGCTGGCTTGGCGTGACCCATCCCGGGGCGGCCCCCATGTGTCCAGTCACTGCTCGCCGCAGCCTGCTTCCTGCTCAGGAGACCCACTGGTGTGCATTCTGTCTCCATAAAGTTCATCCCAAATTCCACGCAGTGTGAAGCCGTTGATACTGCAGTGAACGTAGGCACAGGCCGCCCGGGGCAGCCGCACAGCCCTGCTCAGAGAGAGACAGACCCGGCTGTGAGTCCAGGCCTCCGTCCGAGGCTCTGGGCCAGGGAACCCCAGCAGCCTCTCAGAGACTCGCTGGGTCAGGGCCAGCAGGCCCTCTGTAACTGAGGAAGGACAAAGTGGCGGACACAGAGCACTGGGTCCCTCTGCTGTGTTCCCGCTGCTCCCGGCTGTGTGGATTACAGAAAGATTTCTGTCTGGGTGACCCGCACGGGGCTCCGGGGCCTGGCGGTGACAGTGACACCACAGCACCCCAACCCCATGACCGACCCTGTTCCCACCAAGCTTCTACACACACACACACACACACACACACACACACACACACACACACGCCTGGCTCTGCGTTCTTTGTGATCCACCTCTCCATGCTAATCAGGTGGACAGACAGACGGGCTTAAACAAGACCGCGGGCGACTTCCCTCCTGTCCAGAGGAGGCTTCCCAGAGCTGGTGGGCAGCGCCGCCCCCTGTGCTCACCAAGAGCTGGCCAGGGCCACCAGCCTCCGCCGTGGCCTTCGTCTTGTCCTGGCCGTCCTCCCATCTCCAAGGTCCACTCCACCCCCCACTCTTGGCTCCTGCCCCTCCCCCCTTCCCTGCCTCCACAGCTGCCCAGCAATGGCAGCCCTCACCCTGCTCCCATCACTGACCAGTGCATAGTCCTGCGGCTCCATCCGGCTAGGCCCCTTGAGGCAGTGGTCAGCAGGGTGGGAGGGCATAGCAGGCCCCGGGAGCAGCGGAGGTCTCCACCACTTACAGGGCAGGCAAGGGAACGTGAGCTTCATCAGGAAAGCAGGAGGAGCCGCCGCTGCGGTGCAGCCAGGTGGAGCATGGAGGTGAGATTGGTGGTGTGGAGACAGAGAAAGGAGGCGGCCTTTTCTCCTCAGCCCTTCCAGCTTTGGTTGTCAAGGCACCGGCATTTCCTGGTGTCCTCCAGCCCTGTCTAGGGGCACCGTGGATTCCTCCCTGCCTCCGCGGACTGGCTGTGCTTTCCTGAAGGCCGTAGCCGCTCTGCTCCCCATTCTGATGTTCAGTGTGTGGCACATCCATCCATCCTTCTGTCCATCCATCCTTCTGTCCATCCAGTCATCCGTCCATCCTGCTTCCCTCTATCCATCCATCTATCCACCCATCCACCCATCCATCCATCCTTCTGTTCGTCTATCTTATCTTTCCATCCTAGCTATCCTTCCTTCCACCCACCCATCCTTTCTTCTGTCCATCCATCCATCCATCCTTCCCTCTCTCCCTCCCTCCCTCCATCCTTTTAGCCATCTGTTCATCCATCAGCCTTCTATCCCTCTATCCACCCTTTGTCCATCCTTCTCTCCCTCTGTCTGTCTCTCTACCCTGCAGTCATTACACACTTGGACACCTTTACAGTGCTTCTGTCTACTTCCATGTCCCTGTGAGTGAGTCGCAGTAAATACCCTTTCTTGGACCGCCTGCTTATGTCAGAGTGCTGGAAACGGGCAGCGGGGTAAGAGTGCAGCCCACCTTCTAGTAAAGGGCACAGGATGGCCTCCAAGCCTTCACCGACTGTGTTCTCCTGTTCCCTGGAGTCTCCTCCTGACCCGGCCCCGCCTCCCACCTCCTTCTTCATTCCCCTGTGGCCCAACTCAGCCTGGTCCCTTTTCCTTGAATGGCAGTTTCTGTGCAACCTCGTTGTCAGGTGCTCAGGGCAAGCGGGGGCTCATACAGGTAAAGATCAGTGGCTCCTCCTTCTTCTGAAAAGATGTGCCCAGAGTTCAGTCCCCAGAAACCCAGCAGGTGACACACTGACACTGTCCCACAGGGCAAGAGGAAGCGCCCCTCCCTCTTCTTCTCTGCTCCCTTTGTCCCTTTCTACAGGGTCAGCTTAGCTCAGCTAGAGGGGAAACCAGAGTTCACCCGAGTAGGACATTTAGGAAGTGGTTGTCGGGCCCTGCTAGGGTGCTGCAGGTCTTCTGAACCCTGGGTTTATCCAAGGAGCTCAGGCTTCCCCAGTAGGCTGGAAAGCCTGTGCCCGGTGCCTGCTGGGGGCAGGCAGGGCGAGATCCTCCTCTTCCTCATCCCAAGTGTCAGACGCCTCTGCCTTCCAGCACTGCTCGAAAATAGCTTTGTCAAACAAAGCATGAACACTAGGAGTTTCCTGACATTTTCATAACTATGAGCATATGATTTGCAGCTCATATTGAATAACGATGTAAGAAATCTGCCAAGAAAGCTCCAAGTGCCATTCCTAGGGATACTCCGTAACCAGTTACAGCTGCCCACGCCGCAGCGCACAACGCACAGGACCCTGTGCTTGCAAAGTTGGTCTCTGGTTCCTGGAGTCATGCTAACGGAGCAGTTGCTTTCCTGGAAGGCATGTAGCTGATAAAGCTGGGAGCTTCATGTTCTAATGAAAAAATTTGTCAATATTTAAATCAAACATGCGAACCCCAAGCAATGTTGCACACGCCTGTTCCAAGGCAGTCTCCGGCTCTGCAGACGCGAGTGCGGCAGATACACGCACTGTGAACCTTTCCAGCAGGGACGAAGAAAACGTGCGGTACTTGCTTCACCCAAAGCCTGCCAGGAGATTAATTGCCTAAGAGGTGTATTTTATGTATTGTCCAAGAACTGCAGAATCTATGGGCGGGCCTTGCTTTCACTAGGAGAAAACATATGTCACCTCTCACCAAAGATGTTTGTGCCTTTTTACAAACCTGTCCTTTTTTAGCCTAAAAATATTTCAACTGGAAATGTCTACAAAGTCATTTGCATCAGTTGCTAAGTGAGCATGGCTCATGAGGCTAAGAGCAATTCCCTCCTAGTCAGATGCAGGTCCCTGCAGCCAGCCCTGACGGCAGCTCCAACCCAGGGACTGCGGAGCCTTCTCCAGTTAGAGAAATCAAGGGTAGGGCGGGGAGGCATCCCCCTGCCAGCTGAGAGGACAGGGTCTGCGGCTGCAGGGCTCAAGGGGGCTGGCCAAGTGCACTAAGGGACGCGTCAGCCCGCCTAGCTCCACCTTGGGCATGGCTGCTTCTTTCTGGAATGTTCCACCAGCTGAAGAGTGTGCTTCTTAGCACACGCTGTACCACAGCAGATGAAGCCAAGACAGGGTGCTCCTCAGGGACTAACACGGGTGCACGGGGCAGCTCTCCATCACTGCCACCAAACACCTCGGCCCGAAGGAGATGTTCACGCCGGCCCCTGGGTCTGGAGGTCCCGGTGTGAGGCTGGCTGGCTCTGGAGCAAAGCCACCATGGTGGACGGGTTTGCTCAGCGGAGGCAGAGCTCAGGACAAGAGCACTGTGAAAGCTGCAGCCCCTGAAGGCAGGACCCTGTGACCCACTCCACGTGGGCTACTCCGAGCAGCACACTCAGCGTGGGCACCCACTGGTGATGCCCTCGCGTCCTGCTGCCACCTCTGTTAATCCAACCAAGCTGACAGTTCAGATGAACCATCTGCGGGTCCCGGAGGGTGCGGGGGCGCTCCCAAGTGTGGACACAGGAGACTGGATCTGGTGGAGGCAGGATGACCAAGGGACAGATGACTGCAACAGGATGCTGCGTCCAGCAGGGTGAGCTGTGCCTCAAAACCAGAGCATGGTGGCCGACAGGGCCAGTGGCACAAGATGGAGCTGTGGGCTCCTGACTGGTTGGGGCCAGTTGTTCAGAAGCCCCTCGTCCCTGTCAACGTGTTAAGACTGTCAGCGGCAGCACGCCATGGTGACAGAAGACCTCCCATACCAACCAGGCAGCTCTGCCGCTGCCGCATGAAAGATCGGCTTCCAGGGCCAAGAAGGATGTGGGGCGTCCAGTTAGGAGGCTGTCCTGCTGCCAACTTAGTGGACGTGATGGGCACTTGAACCAGATCGGTAGTACACATCCGGCTTGGAAAGAATGCGTCATGTAGGTGGAGTTCCGAATTATAGAAATGGAGTCATGGAGGGCCACAAGGGTGGGTGACATGTTTGGACATGACCTTACCAGTAGCCCACACCAGAGCAAGGCCATGGCCCTGGGGTTCTCAGCCTAGCAACTTCCCACTCAGCGGTGCCAAGCTGAGCCCAGCACCACGCTCCACTTAGGTCAGGCCCAAGGGCAGCTCGAGGCTGCCTTGGCCAACAGCCCTGTCAGCACCTCGAAGTAAGAACAGTCCCTGCTGAATGCAGGGACCCTGGTGACCTGGGAGGGGTCTTTGTCCCCTCTCGCTCTGGCTGCAGAGCTCCCAGCCCGCCCTTCCTCTGGTCCACTGAACACCCTTCTGCAGTGCTGCTTACCTGGTTCTCTCCTGCTGCTGAGTGTGCAGAGCAAAGCACAGCCCGACTCCTCTGAGCACACTTGCTCCTTGGTGTGCTCTTCTGTGTCACTGTCCCGCACCTGGACACTTCCGAAGACAAGTGACTTGCCAGAGCAGACCATCTCCAGCTGGCTTTCCTCTGTCTTAAGTATGTGGAGCCATTTTACATGCCAGTGCTGTTTGTAAATACCACTGTGTGTGTTATCTGTCTGTCTGTCTGTCTGTCTGTCTCTCTCTCTCTCTCTCTGTCTCTCTCTCTCTCTCTCTCTCTCTCTCCCTCTCTCTCTCTCTCTATTTGGTATAGGCTTGATATGCAGCTTGGACTTGTAGTGGTCCTCCTGTCTCAGCCTCCACAGTGCTGGGATTACAGACATACACCACCACCCAGTTTTGGTGGCCAGCACAGCGCGCCCTGTGACAGCATGGCATGCGGTACCCAGGATTGAACGTGGGTCCTTGTGCTTGCCAGGCGGGTGCTCAGACTGCTCAGCTATCTCCTCAGCCTTAGTGTTGTCTCTTTTGCGCTAAGTCATATGTAAACGCATTGTCTCAGTTACTTTTTTTTCCATTGCTGGGACAAAATACCTGACACCGAAATTAAGGAAGGAAAGGTTTATTTTGCTCATGGTTTGTGGAGGTTTCAGTGCATCCTTGGCTGGCTCCAAGGCAGGGCGGCACGCGGCACCTATCAGAAGTTCACGGCAGCAGAAAAGAGCAAGACGACGAGAGCACAGTGGAGGGGTGGTGGCGGAGAGCAGGCCTCGCTCCCTGGCTTCCTCGCTCCCTGCGCGGCATTCGGGCTGCCCTCCCCAGGCCAGGCGCAGCACCCACACCCAGGATCCCAGCATCGCATCGTGCATTAACCCCAAACTCTAGAAGCCACCGCCCCATGACTGCATGGGGCTTTGGGGGGACATCCAGACATAAACCATGGCACACGCTTTCATGTTATAGTTGAAATTATAGTGTCCCTTACAGAGGAAGTAGGAAATCTGGCACGAAACTTACAGTTTTGGGCAAGAGAGTTCATCCCTGAACCCCAGTTTCTTCTAATATAAAGTGTACATTGTACCTCTTACAGGAGGAAGTCCCAGCACAGAGCAGCTGTACAGTAAACCTCCGCAACCTGCTCCGTCTGCCCGTCTGCCCGTCTGCCTGTCTGTATCAGCTGTTCGTAGTTTGGGTAATAGGCCATTCTGATAAACCCCTAGACATGACTACAAATACTACCCAAAGGTTTTTTATTTTTAATTTTTTTTTTTACTTTATTTATTATTTTTATTCTTGTTTCAGAACCTTTGTTTGTTTATTCATTCATTTTTATGGCCGGCTCAGCCCACCCCGAGGGCAGGGCTGGTGCAGCATGCGGTGCCGGGGATCAAACCGCGGTCCCTGAAGCCGCCCAAGCTTCCCCAAGCAGGCACTTTAGACCACTGAGCCATCCCACCGGGCCCGCTACCCAAAGGTTAAAGCCAGTCTTTTCTTAAACCTTCCTGAATTCCTAGGATCCTGTTGACCCCAGAATGAAGTCTGGTGACCTCAGCAGCACCAAGTTAGCGCAGAGCCTCCCAGCTCCCACCGCTCACGCTCGGTCACATCACAAACAGCGATCGGGTGGTCAGGGCACAGCTGTGCTGCTCTCGGACGCCACCCTTCTCCCCTCCTCTCCCTCGACTCCTCTACTTGGAAAAACAGCTGCATGAGCGGCCAGGTTGCCAAGGTGCAGAGCAGAGCAAGCAGCTAGCGATTTCCAGTCTAGATGAGCTCAGACCCTGTGCACCGCCGGCAGACAGAAGCCCAGGAGCGGGAGGGACTTGGTGCACTGACTGAACACTTACGGCTTGGCAGTAAGCAGATTCTTGGGAGACCCCACTTAGGTGGGGGCGGCAATGACCAAACTGAGGTTCTGGTCCCCATGAATCATTATAAACTGCCGACAACTGAATACGTGCCTGTTGTGCAGTGCTGGTAACATTAGGTGCACGGAGCAGTGGTCAGTGACGTGATGGCGCGGGGGGCGGGACAGGGGCAGGACCGGGAACCAGAGGGGCGGTGGGGACGGGGTCCGTGAGAACAGTGTGAAGAGCCACCTTGTCCTCGGCCGTGTCCTAGCTTGCTCTGCAGCCCTCGTCCTGGGCCTAGACTAAGCCAGGAGGGGACTGGAGCAGATGGCAGAGGGCTGGAGGCTGCCTGCCGGGAAGAAGGCTATGCGGGAAGGCCCCAGACCCGGAGGACAGCGGGCGTGGCTGGGACTCGGAAGGCGGAGGCAAGGCTGTAGGTGTGAAAAACACCCACCGAATGCAGACATTTTGGCTGTGAGCAAGTGCAAGAGAGTTTTATTTACCGGGATGGGGAAGAGCTCCAGAAAGGCCTTTGGAATAAAGGGTGGACTTTATTTATTTTGTATTTTTTATTTTTTTATGAATCATGAGATTGAATAGCGACCAAAGTAGATCTTATTATTGATGTGCTTACTGCTTCATTAAATTCCCCTTAAGGTTTGCAGCATGGATATAGATCATTTGCAATAATAATTGTGCAGTAATCAATTGATTGGGCTAGACACTGCACTTCTCACCTTGAGATGCAAAATCCACTTCTTTCAGCAGTGCTTGCTAACCTTGTGCACACAATAGTTTATTTTATGGAGAAAGTACAATGTATAAAGTTTAGAGAATTAACATTAACCTTTTGCAAAAAAAAAATATAAAGTATTGTTTGTCATAATTAGACTGTGTTTTGTAATTGTAAAAAACATGCTGATAGGGTTAACTTTAAGAATTTTTTATTTTATTTATTTTTTTTTTTTCTTGTTTCAGAACCTTTATTTGTTTATTCACTCATTTTTATGGCCGACTCAGCCCGCCCCGAGGGCAGGGCTGGCACAGCATGTGGTGCCGGGGATCGAACCGCGGTCGCTGAAGCTGCCCAAGCTTTCCCAAGCTGGCGCTTTAGACCACTGAGCCATCCCTCCAGGCCCCTGATAGGGTTAACTTTAGTCAGGCACATGGAATCTGATGCCCTCTACCCCCAGGTGGAGATGCAGAAGCTGAGAGTGACCTTGGCTTAAGCTAATTAATTTGAGACGATTGGGCTGGCCACATAGCTCAGCAGACTAAAGCGCCTTCCTAGGCAGAGCACAGCAGCCAGGGTTCATCCCCAGCTCTGAAGTGCCGTGCCAGCCCCACCCCCAGGGTGCACTGAGACAGTGACTGAGACTTGGCATGGTGGCACACACCTGTAATCCTAGCACTTGGGAGGCTGAAAACAGGGGGATCACTACAAGTCCAATCTGTGTAGTCAGACCCTGTAGACCCTGTACTAAAAAAAAAAAAAAAGTTAGCACAATTAATGAGAGGGCGGGGCACTGAACCTCGGGGCTCTAGATGACAGGAATCTCCAATCAGGGACGAGCAGTGAGGCAGGCAGCAGAGGCAGGTGACAGGGGCTGCCTCAGGACACGGGCTACTGGCCTCTGGGAAATAACCATCCTGCAAGTCCAGGGCTGTGCCAGGTGACAGGAGGCCACCGTCATGGAGGTGCTCATCCCGGAGCCACAGGTCCAGGAGTAAAGGAGAGGCTGGAGCAGCCAGGTGCGGAGTTTCCCGGGAGTTCACCTCTGTGGAAGGAGAAGGTGCAGGGCTGCGGGCAGGCAGAGGAAAGGGGCACTGGGTGGGAAGCTCCCTGGAGTTGCACAGGGGAAGGGAGGGACTTAGTGGCAGAGCAGAGGACAGGGACAGGGGCCACCCCGCAGGTGAGAAGGGCGGATCAGGGCACCCGGGGCCCACGGCTGTAACTGAGACCAAGGGTAGCAGGGGCTATTTATTCCTACCTTTAAGAATGGAGCCCCAGGGCTTCCTGTTGGCACCTCTGGCTTCGTAAGCCAGGGGCACTGTGCCCCTAACCGGCCCACAGCATTCTGCCCATGCCTGAGGTGACCAGTCTTCGTGCAGTGGGAAGGAACAGCCAGGTACAAAATATAAAGGAGTGCAGAAAGAACTTCCAGATAAAGATCTAAGCCAGACATAAACAGCTAAGGGTGAAGCATTGGGTGTGTCTGGTACCTGCTGCCTTGGCCCAAGCCCACAGTCTCTGGGGTCCTTGGAGGAAGCCAGGCTCCTGCTGCTCCTCCTGCTCCCGCTCCCGCTCCTGCATGGGGCTCTGCCACCGCCTGACTCCCTGCCCCTGAATCAGTGTGAAATTCCACCCTGTGACTTGAAGCTTCCAGCCTGTGCTCCCTTGAGCAGAGCCTGACATCTGGCACACTGGACTCAAGCCTAAGGTCCAGCTTCCCTGGCCACTCCAGCACCAGTCACGCCGCTCTGGAGCCTTCTCGTCTTCAGGGTGCGATCTAGCTGCCAACATTTTCGCTAGAATTTCCAAGTGGCAAATTGCAAGTGAGACTGTACTAAAAAGACTCCAGTAGAGTTCGAAGTAAGATGAGTCCTCAAGGAAGGTAGTGGGGTGCTGCTCTCCCGTCCCCCAGACACCCCAAGACCAGGCGCTGTCCTTGGAGCCCTCCCTGTGGCCGGCCATCTCTCCCTCCCTGTCACCACGCTCTGCAGAGTTCTTCCCTTAAGCTACTGGCCATCCCTGAAGGAAGTGTCCTCGTCTCCAGCAGATGCCCCTTCCTGGCTGTGGGCTGAAAGGAAGGATGGGGACAGGGGAGAGGGGTCCATGCCCCCCTCTTGAGCCCCACCAACTGTGAGCAGAGGCCAAGTAGCAGGCGTCAGGAGGCCTTGGGCTCCAGCCTCCAGGGCCTCTGCAATGCCCTGGACTGCAGGTTCCGGCCCTCTGTAGCCAGCCCTGTGTCTGCAGAACCCCCAGCAGAGGTGCACAGTTCTGTCCCAGGAACCTGTCCAATAGGTGCTGCTCAAGATGGGAGCATCTGTCCCAAGCGTGCGTGGCAGTTTTAACTTCACACCTAGAATTTGAAGACACTACTTGATGTGGTTCCTCTACCGACCCTGAGGGGCCTTCAAGTGGGGAGGTGGTAGCCCCACCCCAACTCTTGCACGCAGGGTGGCCAGGAGTTGAAGAACTGCAGGAGAGGGGGACAAGGCTGAGAGCCGCAGGGTTGGGGTTCGCTCACTTCTGAGTAGTGCGACGCAGTGAAACCCTGTCCGGCAGCCCTGGATTCCACCTGCCACTCTTTCCACCAAACTCCTCTTTTGTCAGTTGGTGGCCAAAGAAATAAAAGGAACACAGGAAGAAATCCAAGCAATTCTAGTAACATTTGTGGTAGAAACTCTGCCTGGGTTGGTCCATGTGAATTTTTTGTGTGTGTGGTATCGGGGAATGAACCCAGGACTCAAAGTCCTATTATTCTGAATGGGCAAATGTCAGGGGGTAGCTGGTTCGGAGGCCTGCTGTCTGGAGGGCTGCCAAGCACGCCCTCCGGCTTCCAGTGGGAATGCAGGGTCCCTAACCTTGGGGCTGCAGCTGTCACCTGTGCGTTCCCAGCTATGGCCTGACCTTGGGGCAGAGCTGGAGTGCAATCGCAGGACAAGTCCAAACAGCCCCGGCATTCATAGGAGGTCGGGGCCGCCTCACCACGAAAACCTCAGGAAGCTGGAAAGGCCAAAAACCATTCGGTCTTTTTTTAATCACAAATATTCCTTAGTGTAAATATGCTGCCGAAGCTCATGCAATCTTACTCCAAGCATGATTTTAAGTAGGAATAAACTATGTGAGAGGGACGATGTCACCTCAGCTCACACCACTGAGAGGCGTACCCGGTAACTAGTCTTCTCCAAAGAGCAGAAGCCCACAGATGTTCCCAGGTTCCCCCGGCAGCAGAGCCGCCGCCACCTTCCCCCACACTGTGCTGGACACGAGGAAGCACCCTGTGCAGCTCTGGAAACTGCAACAGGACGTTACTTGTGTGTGTTTTTTTTTTTTTTTAATGGTTCATGGCCACGGGGGAGAAAGCCTCAAAACCTGATTTAATTTTGTAAAACAAAAAAATGGGGTGAAAGAAAGCAAGGGACTCTTGCTAGGAGAATACATGCAGGAGCTGTGGGGCCAGTGGTGGGAACCACACACGATACTTGATGCGGCCTCTCAGAGGGCTGGTGCTCACAAAGGCATTCCAGCCACAGACAGGAGCAGCAGGGCTCGCTGGGCTCCCGCCCTCGGAGCGGTGCATCTCCCCTGGGTCATCACTCAGCTGCTATGACATCCGTCGATCGCCCTGCTTTAAAAACTGACCCCAGAGATCAAGTATGTCAACACACTAATTACCCCCGTTCATGCCCACTGCAGCCCGGTCTGTAAAGAACAGGATGTGGGGTCACTCTGGAGGCCCCTCACCAGGGCAGGCTACCTGAGGTGCGCCTGACCACTCCCTTCTGGCACTGCCTACCCCACATTCTGGCTTGCTGCCCAGATGGTAAGATTTAATGACATCCTGCCTCCTGGCTGGCAATAACCCAGGATTTGTCCTGGTTCACAGTCCTCTTGGGGACTGGAAGGACAGAGTCTGGGGTAGACGGTTACCTTTGAGACCACATCTGATTACAATCAACTCTTCTACTCTCCATCCCTCTGCTTTTTATGTCTAGTGGAATAATCCTGCATCCCTTCCCTAGACCCTTAATTCTATCACGTTTCTACCTTAAAACATATAATTCATAGGGGCATAATAATGGCCCGCGCTTATGATAAGATCCTGTTATCTCGGTGTACATGTACGACTTGGGATGCTCAAGCTGGAGAGGTGAGAAGATCCATCACCTCAAATACTGACCGTGCCCTTGTGTGGCAGACATTCAAAATCCTTCCTTCTGGCTAATTTTAGTTACCCAATACTTGGTGTTGACTACGGTCACCGCGCTGTGTGCAGCTTGTCTCCTGGCTCACTGCACGTTTCGTCCAACACGAGCCTTCCCTGCCCTACCCGTCCTACCCCTGCGCTGTCCAGCTCTTCGGTGGAACCGCTCGCCGCTTTCCACTTTGACAAGACCGCGAGATGTCCCCCGCTGCGAGTCAAGCGCGCTGGGCACCCGGCTCACTCCACGGACTGTTCTGCCCCCCCCCCCCGTCATCCCTATCACCACATGACGGGATTTCGCTCTTCTTTATGGCTCAAGGATGAATGTTCCGCCGTGTGTTCAGAGCCTGCCAAAAAATGTGCATGCACTTCTGCGAAAGAAAAGCCAATAATTATCAGGAAGTGACGGCCACCATTCCAAGCATCTCTGGTCATTGGGAGGCCAAGGCTAACTTGTGTGACTCTCATGATGTGTCAGTAATTTAGTATTAAGACATTTATACAAGTTTTTTCTCTTCCTGACGTATATATCCATTTTGCAGCAGACTCTGGATGTCACCTGCTCTTTGTTCTTCTCTCACTGGACCCTAGGTTCTGTGCCTTGGCCACTGGGAATTGTGCTCCAATGGGCACAGACCTGCACAACTCTTTGCCTGCTTTCCTTTCCTTTGGATGTGTGCCAGCTGCGGAGTTCTGGCTCTTGTGATGTTTCTGTTTTCAGCCTATTGAGCGGCTTTCACGCCGCCTCCAGGATGTCTGTAGGGTATTCACTATACTGGGTTACGTTCCCCCGACAGCGGGGAGGATTCCTTCCCGAGTCCTCATCAGTGATTGGTATTTTGTGTTTGATGATCACATGCTAGGTGGGCTGCGGTGGGGTCTCGTCACAGTTCTGACATGTACTGCTTTGGCAATTAGCAGTGGTGAGCATTTGTCCACGTGTTTGTTTGCCCTGCGTGTCTCCCTACAAGAAATGCCCACCCATATTATTCCCTACTTTCATTCCCTGGACAGTGAGGTCTCAGCCACTCCGGATAGTCACCCCTTGCTGGATGAATAGTGCGGGAAGCCTTCCCCCCGCGCTGCAGCTCGCCTCCCCGTCTGCCCACGGTCTCCCTGCTCTGTGGAAGCTGTTCGCTCAGGTATAATTCCTCGCATCTACCCTTCACCTTTGCTATCGCTGATTTTCACCATGAAGTGCCTAATTGCACCTCCCCTGGGAGTACCTGACTCTGAGGCGGGCGCCTTCACGCCTCGCTTGAGGTTTCCAAAGTCATTATGTGGCTTTGCTTTTAACTACATGGGCAGATAGGTGGCCTGATTATAAGCCCTAGGAGGGGGCACTCCCCAGCCACTGCAGCCACGACGTCTTTGGGGAGAGCGTGGTAAAGTGTTTTTCTTGGGGCAATCAGAAGTCCTTGCCCGCAAGAGTAAATACCAGAGCTTGGCTTGACCACTCCCGGCAGCGGCCTGGCACCTTGCTCTCCCAAACTCCACATGGCTGTACCCAGAGAGCCTTGGCTTCCAGACCCGGGCACGAGAGGCTGGTGGCCGGGCCCAGAGGTGGGGTCACCCTGTTAGCTGGTCTTTGTCCCCAGCAGCTGTGCAGTGGGTGTGGGGTGCAGGCCTCCGTGTGAGCACCCAGATGCAGGGCCTGCTGGCTCACTGCACAGCGCCAGGGCTCCGCTGGGGCTCCTACACAGGAAGCAGCCACCCAGCCACCCTGGCCTCATGGCTGAAACTCTGTGACATTGACCTCTCCAAGCCAGGTCTTCTGCCTTAGCCCTGAAGTACAAGTGAGATTTATTTTCTTAAATAAAATACTCATAACATAGAATTAGCCTCTTTTTTGTTTTTGGTCTTTTTGAGACAGGGTCTCACTGTGCAGCCCAGACTGGCCCTGAATTTGTGGTGATCCTCCTGCCTCAGCCTCCCGAGTGCTGGGATGACAGGTGTGCACAGCATACCCAGCCTACAACTAGTCCTGTTAAAGTGAGCACTTACACATAGCGACTTTGCAGCA
Organism: Myocastor coypus; assembly: GCA_004027025.1. Taxonomy (NCBI): domain Eukaryota; kingdom Metazoa; phylum Chordata; class Mammalia; order Rodentia; family Myocastoridae; genus Myocastor; species Myocastor coypus. Next base: position 16,839 of record PVJA010023312.1, on the reverse strand, counting down.
CTGCGAAGCACTGCCACCCCGTCGGGTGCTCCCTTCCTGCGCCTCCCATCAGCCCTCGGCCCGGCCTGGCCTGCTTCCTGTCTCTGAGGCTTCCTGAGCTCTCCGTGTCGTGGGCTCACGTGCAGCCTGTCTGTGTCCAGTGTATGGCACTCAGCATGATGATTTTGAGGTTCCCTCTTGCTGTAATACATTTCATTCTTTTTAATGGCTGAATAATGGCCCCCTTTTACTTTTGTTATGAATATTTGCACACAGTTGTTTGTTTGGGGGCCTATTTTTAGTCTATGTGCTGCCAAAGCGAGCACATGGGGGCCTATTTCTAAAAAGGCAAAAGATTTATACGATCGGAAGAGAAGCCAGAATATGGGAGGGGGCTGTGGTTAACTCTTCAGGTTAAGCGAGGTTTTACAGTTAGCAAACCTATTGCTCTTGCACCGTCTCTTTTCTCCTTCACTCAGGAGAAGCAGGCATCCTAATTGATCTTACCACCCGTAAAGGGTATTTGGGGGTCGGGCTCATCAGCAGAGCCAGTTCAGCGTCAGTGAGTCCCCCAGCTCTCCCCTTGCTCTTTGTTATCCTGAGCAGCATGACGTTACTCAGCTTTCCCAGACCATTAACGAAATGCCCAGGATACCAGCTGTAAACTGAGGGAGGGTTAAGTCTGGCCAATGGTTGTGGAAGTTTCAGTTTTCAAACCATAGTCAGGAGGCGGCGCCTTCCATCTGAGGGTGCTCCCACCTCCCACGTGAAACAGGGTGCACACGGCGGGGGGGGGGGGGGGCTGGCCCAGGGCTAGGGGTGCATTGCAGTTCTGAGGGGGGTCGGCAGGGCTGCACTAAGCAGATGGGTCTGAAATTGAGAACCCAGGGATGGCCTGGCAGAGCCAGCTGGGGAATGGAGGGACGGGAGGTGCCAGTGGCTTTCTCGCCACCCAGCAGGCAGCAGTCTTCTCTCAGAAAAAGCCCCTGAGAGACGCAAAGCTCCTAACCAAAGCTGGAAAGGGAGCTGAGCAGCAGCACAGCCATGGGTGTCCCTGAAGGACACTGAAGCTCTTGTACCTGCTCTGTGACCATGGACAACTTATGCTTTCTGCCCTCAGTTCCCATGGTAGAGGGAGAATCCTGTGTCAGACTTCCGTCAGTGTGACGTGATTTAACGGTGACTTGGAAGGACCCCAATTTGGCAGTGCGTGCATAGAGCACATCAGCTCATGTTGCTCCTTTTCTTTATGACTAGGCCCATTTAATTATTTTCACCCTTGAAAACAGAACATAGGCATAGACCTAACAACGTGGTGAGCTGGGTGAGGCACACAAGCCCGTAATCCCAGGCCTCTGGGACGCTGAGGCAGGAGGATCATGAACCTGAGCCCAGCCTGAGCAGTTCAGCAACTTAGCAGGAAGCTGTCTCAAAAAACGTGTGAAGTCCCCCAGTTCAATCCCTAGTATCACAAAACAAACAAAACCACACCAAGGTGGGCTAACGTGGCACAGTACCCTGAGGTCGGTATAAATGCTCTCTCCACTTCTTACGGCCTTCAGGAACTAAGTTACCTCATGTCTCAGGACGGGAGTGTTTCCCTCCATAAAATATGCAGGCTGCTTCGAAGGGAGCAGCTCACATAGCACTCAGCACAGGCATCAGGAGACCTCTGGTCATGTGAGTGAGGTGGTTCCTGACTGTGTCCACACCACACCATCACATTTTAAAAGCAGGAATCGCTCAGCCTGGGCTCTGTAGAGTGTCACTGCATGGCCCCACACGTGGCTGAGAGCTGGTATTTTCCACAGTTCCTGCAGCGACCCTCAGCTGCAGCCAGGACTGATGGCCACTCCCTAGCAGATGATATTATACACTGGGGTTTTGAGGCATCTGTCCCTGGAGAGCGGGCAGAGCGGCAGGAATCCTGCACAGAGTCAAAAATTCACTACACCTGCAGCTCTAAGCCCTTGTTAAGAAATTGGCGGCTGAGGAATTGCATTCCATTTTGTTCTGGGAAAAAAACAATTTCAGTGTCTCAGAAGAAAAGTCCTAAACCAGAGAGGTGGTAAACAGTTTAGCCTAAGCCTCACACATAAAATATGGAGACTCCCCGTAGGCTGGGAGTTTCTGTCTGGGGGTGATTCCAGGGTTTCAGCCTCCCAGGAGGCATAAATTGAGGACTTGAGGGTTTAATGTACAGGAGGAGAAAGGGTTCTCACACTGACGCTTTAAACATGTCGGGCTCACTAATGCCGGGGACAGAAGGGTGGGTCTGTAATAGCAGGGCACTGTGGGGGCGGATTCTGGTTCCGCACTGAGGTTTCCAGTGTGTAAACCTAGGTCGTCAAAAACCTTCGTTTTCCCCATAGGTTTATGGTATTAGTTACCCAATAAAAGTTGGGTTAATTTTACAACCCAAGTAAAATTTAAGCCAAAAAGGCTTCAGCATTACTGTAGGATTTATGAAAGTAAACGTATGGAGCCCTTGTAGGATTGGGTGACATTAAAATCTCAATGTCTTCATGTCAGGTATGTGGTGTATTTACTTGTGTGTGGACTTAAAGGTTACATTTTTAAGAGCTGTGCAACACAGACTGTTTTTGGAGACTACAACAGAGACACTTCCTCCGTCTTCACTTTCAAAGATCAGAGAATAGAAACCTGCAGAAAATGAGGGGGGGTGTTGCTGGACCCCAGAGCTCACTGAGCCCCAGGGGGAGCCCAAGGGGGAGCCTAGCACCCCAGCACTCAGAGCCCCAGGGCATCCTCATATGCCAGTGTGCAGTTTTCCAAGCCCTACCTAGCTTGGCAGGACTGTCATGACTACACCTGTCAGGTGGAAGGGCAGCTCATTGTCCAGGCTGCATTGCATGGAAACCCCAAGGGCAAGTGGAGCCGCTGTGTGAGCAGCACCAGGGTGACAGAGAAGGGACACCCACCCCCAGCCGTGTGGCCGCCTCAGGCGTGGCATCCAGCAGAGGTCCAGCGCTCTGTGTCACCGTAAGCTCCCTGGGGAGGGGCTGGCCTGTGTCCTTCCAGGTTAGAGCACCATTTGGGTCCTGCCCTCCAGCCCGGCCACTTGTCACGGTCATGAACTGTCACGCTCCAGTGCCCTTCTGTCTTCAAGATAAAATCTATGTCCCTCTTTTATCTAACACTGTAATTTTGAGGCAGTAAAATGTTAACAAGGCTTTTTGAAAACCTAGGGGACCCTGAAGGCCAGATTCCTGTAGACTTTCCCCAAGCTCTCCCTGAGTCTGGTGGCTCAGAGGCAGTGGGTCTCACGCAGCACTCTCGCCTGTTTGGCCACCTCTGACTCCTTCCCAGCCTGTGGGTCCTCCTAACCGACACTTGGCTTGGAGTGCATCTTGGCCCATGCGCCCGCACCTTCGCAGCCAGTGAAGTAGAAATAATCTGCACTTAAAACAAAAAACTGTAGCACATGTGTCCAGATTTCAAATCATTTCCTCTCCCCTCTTACAACGACATTATCTTCTTAGCCCACCACCAGCTGAGAAAATAAAAGCATTTTCTCCCGTACTTAGGGATGATTCTGTGCCTCAGGACGGTTTTCTGGGGGCGTAGGAAGCCAACGTGACCCGCAGATGTTTGAAGCCATGTGTGGAAGCTGAGCAAAGACCTGGAGGCTCCCGCTCAGGGCTTAGCATACGGCGCGCGGCTGCGCCCCCTGGCGGCCCCTTGGGGCGTGGCGCAGGGGATGAGCAGGGCCAGGGCGTGGGGCGCGGTGGTAACGGCTCTGCTCTGCCCTTAGAGACGAATTCGAGGAGGACGGGTTCTGCCAGCCCTACCGAGGGATTGCGTGCGCACGTTTCATTGGCAACCGCACCGTCTACATGGAGTCCCTGCACATGCAAGGGGAGATCGAAAATCAGATCACAGGTGGGTAGCCCGGGCGGGGTGGGCGCAGCCCCGACGCCACTCGCCCCACCCACGGCTGCTGGGGGCGCAGCACCAGGCTGCGCGCAGGGGCTGCGAGCAGGACCAGAGCGTCGCGGGAGACGTGATCGCTGAGCTCTGGAATTTATACGAAAATAATTTACTGAAGGTTGCTCGTAGAGGAAAAGGAAGCTTTGAGAAATCTCACATTCACTCAAACACTCAATAAATATTTCTGAGTACTTTCAGCATGGCCTGGCCGCGGGGGAGGGCCTGGTGATAGGCTGGGGCTGCTCCGCCCTTGCGGGCTCCTGGCTGGAGGCAGCGCGCCTCTCTAGTTCCGGGGCCTCCCTGGGCAGAAAGCGGCTTGCCGCGTCCCTGCTGCCGCTGCCACGAGCCTGCTCCACCTGATTTTCTCCTGGTAGAAGTCTTAACAGTGGTACCATGTCGGGCACACGGTGCGTCAGTGAGCCACCCACCCAGGGCCGTCGCTGTCCTGTCCCTTATATGAGCGTGGTCGCCGTGTCCCGGGGCGACGAGCCCTTTCAGGTCCTTTGAAACCTACCGGAACTCACGAGGTTCTAGCGTCTTGCAGCCGAGGAGGCTGACGCAGGACCAGCTCGCAGGCCGCCTGGCTCGGCCTGCTCCTCGGATGAGCTAGAGAGCACTTGCCTCTCAGTCAGCCGCTGTAGGTAGCATTTAGCAGAAACGAACCCAAGGCAGCGGCATGGAGCCACGCAGAAACCAACCGGGCTCTCGAAGAATCGGGAGCCGCCGGGGCTGGGGGCGCTCTTTCCCTGAGAAGAACTGCAGCAATCCAGGGACCCCTGGCCAAAGTCCTGCTGGGCGGGGCTGTTGGTGGCGCCCTCCCACCTGTCTGAGAATAGTGTCCCACTTGTTCTGCTCTGTAAACGCGGGTGCTGAGCTGAGGGTGCGCTCTCCCGCTCTCAGTTGCCCTGTCTGGGTGAGGCGTGGGGATGTGAGCTGCGTGTTAGCCTGTCCTCAGCATTCCCGAGCAGGTTTGGGCCACAGTGCTTCGAAACCGTTAGCACCATTCCGTAGAACCAAGTCCGGGAACACACTTCAGGAAGTGCTGCAGCCACACTTTCAGGGCTGACCTGGGGAAGGTGTGGGAGGGCCAGCTGTAGGACCAGACTGTCCCGTGTGTGGCAACCAGGGCCTCGATGGTACCTGCTGGAACAGGCTGTGCGGGAAGGTCCACCCAGGCAGCCTCATTTTCAGAGTCCTGCAGCCCAGCTGCCCCTGCCGGGGCCCCACAAAACTAATAAAAAGGGCCGGATGAGACACAGAGTTCCAGCGTTTTGTAGTAAAAAATGAAAAATAGATTGTGCTTTAACCTAATTAATTATTTTATTAGGAAATGGTACATATGTAATCTTATCCTGTTTTGTTAACTTTGTAGTCAAAATGAGTTTTTGGAGCCGGGGAGAGCTAGCTGCTTAGACATCTCAAATGTACCTTCCCCCACCCACCCCACCCCCGGCCCCACGGGCCTGGGCAGCAGATTCCTCCCGGCAAGGCCGGCCGTCTGCAGCCCTGCGGCCTGCTGATCACCACCCTGTCTTGCAGCCGCCTTCACCATGATCGGCACATCCAGCCACCTGTCGGACGAGTGCTCACAGTTTGCCATCCCTTCCCTGTGCCACTACGCCTTCCCCTACTGTGACGACACCTCCGCCATCCCGAAGCCTCGTGACCTCTGCCGAGACGAGTGTGAGATCCTAGAGAACGTCCTGTGTCAGACCGAGTACATCTTCGCCAGGTCCAATCCCATGATCCTCATGCGGCTGAAGCTGCCCAACTGTGAGGACCTGCCCCAGCCGGAGAGCCCCGAGGCCGCACACTGCATCCGCATCGGCATCCCCATGGCGGACCCCATCAATAAAAGTGAGTGATGTCTCTGACCTCCAGGCGGCCTGGAGGGTCAGCAGTCCAGGGCACGGTGCAAGGGGGCTGTGGGTGGGTAGTCAGGGTCACCATGGGACACAAGGGTTGCAGGCAGCTACCCATGGGCTGTTACCACAGCCCCTGTTCACGGGGTCCAGATACATTAAGAAGCTTTGTGAGGACAATTTAAAGTGCAAGGTTGGGTTTCTCAACAACTTTGACACTGGCAAGCACAGGGTCCTGAGATCAACCCCCCCCAAAAAAAAAAATCATCTTTGAGCTGGGTGTGGTGGCACACACCTGTGATCCCAGCACTTGGAAGGCTGAGGCAGGAGGATTGTTGTGAGTTTGAGACCAGCCTGGGCTACAAAAGTGAGCTCAAGGCCAGCCTGAAATGTATAGCAAGACCCTGTCTCAAAAAGAAAAAAAAAAATCTCCATAGCTTTGACAGAATTCCCATACAACCCAGCAGTTCTGCCCCAAGAATAGAATCAAAAGAATGGAGCACAGGCAGTAAGACAAAACCTCACCCAAGAGTGCTTAGAACAGCACTATTTGCAGTTGCTAAAAAGTGAAAGCAACTCAGACGTCCATCTGCAGGGACAGATAAACAAATGGAGCTATAGCTACACAAGGGAATATTATTCACCCACAAAGAGGAAGGGAATGCGGCTATGTGCTCCACGTAGAGGAAGCTTGAAGGCTCTACGCGAAGCGGGCGAGGTGGCCATTCTATTTCCCAGGGTCCACGTGTGGGAAGTGTGCAGGGCAGTCTAACTCCGGGACTGCCTAGTAGCTGGCCGCCAGGGCACAGGAGGGTAGCAGTGACTACTCAGCAGACTTCAGGTGAGAGAGGACTCTGGGACCCAGCAGCAGTGACGACGACCAACGCCGTGAAGGCCCTGATAACACAGCTTAAGGAACGCGTACTGCCTGAAGTTGAAGACGAACGCAGGCGAAGGCTTGCTCCACGCCTCCTTTCTCCACACTGCGAGACTCCTCAGTCATTTCCTGTCAGCGAGAACTGAGCTCCCGTTACCTGTCGTGCTGTCCCTTGGTGGATAATACGGTCGTTTTCGTTCACGGCTGCCCTGAACTGCTCGGAGCCACGCTTCTCACACAGCAAGTGCGCGACACCGTCACGGCCACCGCTCCTGCTGTCACCTCCACCCTCCAGACTCCAGCAGGTGTCCATCAGGGCGTGCTGCAGAGCTGTCAAGTTGAGCCCGTGGTACCGGGAGGGCTGTGCCTACACTGTCCGCGCCATCAGCAGAGACACTTGACTACTGCTGGGACCCTAGAAACACTGTGTGAATCACCTCAGAACGGAAGGGAGAGATGGCCTGAAGCCTCCTTGGACCATCTGCTCCCCAAGACCCTGCCACGGCGGTCTGTCCCTAGACCCCGCGCTCACTGCTGGATGAACTTGCCGCGGCTGCTCCCTCAGCAAAGCGACCTCCTACTGCACAGCACGGCCCTGCGCTGGGCCCCTCCCAGCAGGGCCGGGAGGCCCCAGTCCACAGTCTAATCGCTGCCCCTCCTCTGCATTTCAGATCACAGGTGCTATAACAGCACAGGCGTGGACTACCGGGGCACTGTCAGTGTGACCAAGTCGGGGCGCCAGTGCCAGCCCTGGAACTCCCAGTATCCCCACACGCACGCCTTCACCGCCCTGCGCTTCCCTGAGCTCAGCGGGGGCCACTCCTACTGCCGCAACCCCGGGAACCAGAAGGAGGCGCCCTGGTGCTTCACGCTGGACGAGAACTTCAAGTCTGACCTGTGTGACATCCCTGCGTGCGGTAAATACGGGTCACTGCCCCTAGCGTCTTTGGTCCTTTTTCATAGGACTTCCACCGCCCTCCCCCGAGAATCCCACGAGAGGGATTAGATCTGGGCTCTTCTTCTGCACATTCTAGTGCAGAAACCCATGGGGAGGGCCCCGAGAGCTCTGCAAGGGTAGCTATACCCAGCAGCCTTTGTGTGGTGGGAGCAACAGGGCTGACACTGGCCGTGGGGTCAGTGCTGGGGTGGTCCACGGCCAGCAGCCCTGGCACACTGCATCCAGCCTGGAGGTAGAAGGAGGGCAGCTTCTTGTGTCGGGCCGCTGGCATCGCTTGTAGTCCAGGTGAGCGTGGGTAAACCAACACTGCCCCTGCCTCCTGCTCTAACACTTGCCAGGAGGCCATGGGCATCAGGAAGACTCGGAGCTGCTGAGATGGGTCGCTTCTCCCTGTAGGAAGTGTTTAGAAGGTGAGGGGAGCAGAACGAACGTGTTCTGAGGCCAGGGCTTGGCACCACTTTGAACCGATGTGTCCTCCCAGTCCTCGTGCTTACAGACATGGCTGTGGGCTCCCTACATGTGGCAGGGAGCCAGGGTGTCCACAGGAGCACAGCAGAGGCTACAGGCACCGTACACGCAGTTCCAGCCTCTAGTGACTGCGACACTGCTGTGGGCCAGGGGTGCTCATGTACAGACAGCAGGGACCCCAAGGCGGGAACCCAGCACCTCTGGGGAGGGTTGTAGAGCCCGTACATGAGAAAGACTGCTGGATCGCACACAGGTAGCGCAGCCAGGCCACAAGTCAGGCCACGGTTTGGGCCGTAATCACTCAGTGCCTGTGGGTCAGGGTAGCACGGCCGCTGCCACCTGGTAAAGCAGTGTTCTGAGCTAGGATGAGCTAGGTGTCCATAAAGGGGTCCACAGGGGGGCTGGGGAGGCCAAGGGCTTGTCCACTCCCTTGTGGCCCCTGGTGCAGTGGGCTATGGACCCTCACTTGTCTATAACAGCTGTGGTCAGAGTCGCAGCTCCTGCTCCGTCACCCGCCAGGCTGCTGCCGCTCCTGTATGGATTTTTAAACAAATATAAAAATGACAGTCAGTTGCCCTCTGGGTGCAGCCACGCTGGTCCCCATGCTGTGACACAGGACATGAAGAGACGCGCCTGCTGAGGGGAGACCTGCCGTAGGGCTGCTCAGGACAGCATTGTGACACCTACGAGTCAGTACAGCTGACAGTTCTCAGATAGAGCCAAGTGTCAGTGTGCAGGAGACACAGTTAAGTTTCTGAGAACTGGCTAATTCCAGTCATAGGAGCAATAAATTCAGGTGAAATTTAAATCTAAAAAGATCAAGGCAGTTTTCACCACCTAGAGTTTTTCCAAAAAGGAATATTTTCACTTCATTTTGAAAGAAAACAGTTCCTCTTGAATTCTTCAAGGCAAGCCACAAATGTGTCCATTAAAGGAAGAGGTAATCCTGGACACAAGATCAGTACAATGCTGGGGAGAGGCTAGTGGCTCCCTGGTAAGAAAGTTCTAGAAGACAGGTGTCTGTCTGCACTGCCACCTGGGGAAGGCATCTGCCGATTGCCCCTCAGGGGTCCACGCAGTCAGCGCCGTGGAGCCCACTTCTGTGGTTTCCACACCATGTCTAATTGTCTTCTTTCACTTCAGTCCACACGGAGAGCATAAAACGCTGAGTGACAATTTCCACACTGTTTTGCCACATGTGGAAGCTACAGCCCAGTGCCACCACTTAGAAGCCAGAGCTGGTGAGAGCAGGGCTGTAGCTCTTCTGCTGCAAGCAACGGCAGCCCTGGACCAGGGCCCCAGCAGCATCTACAGACACTGAGGCCCTCCGCACAGGGTGGGCAGAGGGTGCAGGTAGTGCCTGTGTCTGAGGCAGAGGGCGAGGGCACTGCACAGCGCAGTGTGGAGCAGGCCGTGCAGTTGTCTTGTAGTGCGCCACACGGTCAGGCCTGGTGGGGAGCCCTTCTCCTCCCTGCCCCACACAGCAAGGATGACAGCAGACAGAAACCGCCACTAATGGGGCTCACCCTGAGCTAAAAGCTGTGCTACAGCAATCATGAATTACCACATGAATAAAGGGTCCCCTTCTCCTCTGAACAGGGTTTTGTTATGCCCATAAAAGGAAACTGAGGCTTAGGGAGGGTAGGTAACTTATGGTTCATTAGAAGTGGATCTAGGCCAGGCCAGGCCGTGGTGGCGCATGCCTGTAATCCCAGCACTTGGGAGCCTGAGGCAGGAGGATCGGTGCGAATTTTGAGACCAGCCTGGGCTACAAAAGTGAGTGCAAGGCCAGTCTGAGCTGCGTAGCAAGACCCCGTCTGAAAAAAAAAAAAGTGGATCCAGGACCCAAACCTGTGCCAAGTTGTAAAGTGTGATTTGTGTTGAGATATGATTATAGGGAAGGAGAGAGGCAGAGACAGAGGAGAGAGAGGGAGGGAGGGAGAGGGAGAGAGAGCTTTTTTTCTCTCAGTGAGCTGTGAGTTGATAGGGAAGAGCTGAGCCATGTCCTCTGACTCTATCTGTGGGATCCGGTCACAACCCTGCATTCTTTAGCTAAGGCGTGTACCCAGTCATTGCAGGGCCTGTTTCCTACAGACCATGTTTCGGTTAAGTGCCGCTGAAGGGAGTACAGACCTAATTAAATCGAGAATGGAAACTTCGCTGCCTCTCTAGGATAGGAATATCTGTAAGCAGTCTGCAGCAGATTACCTGCAGACCTTAAACTCTGGAACAAAACAGAAAGTTAAGCGAAGCCTGCTGAGAAGCCGGGAGATCAGCTCCCCGGGATGGCTGCATATCCGGAAGGTGCTCAGGCAAAGTGGGGAAAGGACAAAGCCTAGTTAGCGGGAGCCCTGGCCCCCGAATTTCAAGTCTGGGCATTTGCCCATGAGAGGGTTACAACAGTACATTATCCAGTCCCTCCTAAAGCCACCAGATGGCAAGACCTACTGAGTCGCTGACTTTGCGGACCACGCCCTGGTGGCACTTACAATCTAGCAAGAATCCATGCACCAGGCCGAGGCACACTGCTGCTGCCCAGTCTGCTGTGCCCGCTTCGGGGTGGAGCGATGACTGCCCCTCGCCAAACACCGTGCTGAGCTCTGCACTGCAACGTCTGGCCCAGGACTCAGCTGGCAGTTAGTGAACGTGGGCTGGGCTGCTGGCTTCATCCTCAATGCCAGCCTACCTTCCCCTCTGCTGCGGTCCTCGGCCGGCATCCATGCTGCTTCTGCTAGAGCCAGGGCCCACAGGTCTCCAGGCGCAACCCTCCACCCACCACGCCTTCGCTGCGTGAGCACGGATGCGGGTTATCTCAGAGGAGCAAAGATGCCTCTGTCGCTGTTCTGTTCCTCTGACCGCCAGGTGCCCTGGGCCTACGGGGCGCGGCCCATCTGTCAGTGGTCCGCTCTGCAGTTCGGAGGATGCAGGCAGGATCGGAGCCCAGTCCCACCTCTGCTCCCTCCCCTCCATCCTCAGCCGCCTATCCTCCTTCACCTGTAGTCCCTGCTGCCATCCTAGAAGCCAGGTACCTCAGCCTGCGTAAAAACTCAATTGAGAAAGAAAATTGTGTCACTGTTCTTTCCAGCCAGCATCTGGGGTGGTCACCTGCTTCTCCTTTTCTTGGACCCTGAACATGGCTTCTCTACTCCACTGTGCACCTGGGGCTGTGGGAACGCCAGCTTCACTGTGAGCTCCTCGGGCGTGTGGTGTGCGGCGTGTGGCGTGCGGTGTGTGGTGTGTGGCGTGTGGTGTGTGGCGTGCGGTGTGTGGCATGTGGCATGTGGCGTGCGGTGTATGGTGTGTGGCGTGCGGTGTGTGGCGTGCGGTGTGCGGTGTGTGGCATGCGGTGTGTGGTGTGTGGTGCGTGCCATTCAGAGCGCAGCTCCCTTCTCCATCCTCCTCAAATTGTGAGGCGCTGTTTGTTCCTTCAGCTGTCTGGGGAGCCAGAGTCCTGTGTCCCTGCTGCCCCTAGGGTCCCTACACAGGCCTTTATCTTACGTGAGCAGATCTACTTGATCAAAGCATCACCTCTTTCTCCTCCAAGGCCAGGTTCCTCCTCTGTTCCTCCTCCTGAGTAGCAGGTTACTTTTACTCCTAACCCAGCTTCAACCATGAGAACCCACCGATAAGAAAAGCAGCTCCCTGTGTGCCTCCACCGGAAGCTTGGCTCCCTGGCCCGTGGCGCTTGTGTTTCCTCTGAAGACCTCGGCTGGCAGCAGTTCCCCAAAGGGCACAATGCTGCATTCTGTGTCTGAGTAGCCTTGACTTGTCCCGTAATTGTACAAACACCACTCCAGGTTCTGCTTTGTCAGAAGCCATTTTCTGCACACAGTGCCTTATGGTTTGGGGCACGGCAGATGTTTTCCAGATTGTGAACACTGCAGCTTTTAGCTCACCATCAGCAACCTTCTCTCAGCTCTTGTGGAAGACCTGTTGTAAAGCGATTTGTCTCTCAGCCATTGCTTCAAACCAAAATTGAACGTTACAGGGAACTGGAGGCGGGGTGGGGAAAAGAAAGAAGGGCTAGCGCAGCGCCTTCCATAGGCTGAAGCTCTCTGAAGAGGCATTTTCTGCTACAGAGATTTCCAAAATGTCTTTCCGTATCCAGCCTTTGCACATTTTCAGCAAAATAAAGAACTATAATGAGCCAAAACTTATAGCTAAGTCATGGACCATGAATATTTGTAACCATAGAGTAATTTTCTCTTAAATGTTTTTTGTTTTTCTAAGTTGCCCTCACGATATATCAGCCATTCACCTAGGGGTAAGTTCCTGTCCAGTAACTTTTGAAATCTTTGGACTGGGGACCACCAAGGTGCAAGGAGGATGTCACCCTATTTCTTGACTTGACAATGGGTGATAGGACAGCAATAGTTGTTGCTGTTGGTCAGCTTTGTGTCAGCCAAGCTTCCAGCAATTCTGTAAAGAAGGGAACGAACAGGCATCGCCTGGGGAAGCCCCAGAGCAGAGCTTAGTGGATTAAAACAGAACCGGAAGGAACCGGCAGCCATAGCATGGCCAGGCGTCTCCAGAGACAGAAGTGGGTCACCAGCGTGGGACATAGGCCACCACTCAGAACTCCATCTTTGGAGGTAGAAACCTAAACCCACCCGTGAAGCCCAATTGGTTCTTCAATAGTGACCACTAGCTCCAAGTTTTCAAACTCCCAGTAAGGGACAAGTATGCACCAGGTCCAGTGTCAGCTCCCGTATGGCTTCTCACAGTTTGGAGACATCTGTCGCCTCAGGATTTTCTTTGTTCTGAAAAGCACATCTCCACTCCTACTTTTCCTTTCTCCATTTCGCTGCTTGGGAGAAGTTCTACTTTTTCAAAATCCTTCTTTAAAATGTAAGACACCTTCTTAAAATGGAAGACATCTTCAGTAGCCGTGCATTTGTTTGTTTAGTTGGTTGGTTGTTTGGTTATCATTTGGTCGGCTGGTGATTGGTTTGTCTTTATTTTTTTTAACCATGGAACTAGAAGAGAACCAGGGCAGTCTTGATCTGACTTTGGCAGTAAAGGCTCAGCATCACTGTCAGGGCCACTGGGGACATTTTTGGACTGATTTCATCACGTTGCTGCCTCCAGCTGTGTCTTCACTGAAGCGTACTAGTATTGGGGTAGGGGGGCGTGCAGGGAACAAGGATGCAGTCGATTTTTCTACTTATAAACTTGATAAGCAAGATTGCAAGCTATAATATGTACTGGGGAATTTCCAGTTGCTGATTTATGTTTATTGTTTTACATTATTGTGTACAATCCTCCATAAAGTTTTGTTTCTCTAAACAGTCTTTTCTAGATTCAAGCCTCCCTTAATTTTGGTAAATGTATTTTCTTTAATAACAACATTGAGCAGGCAGGTTCCTGAGCACGGTCCACCCCAATTTGATGCTTATTTGCTGATTAGATAAAGGCAGATGGTGCATAGCAAGCCATCTAATGATGCTATTTTCCACCTCTCTATCTTTTCTAGAACATCATGACTCACCTAAGATTTGATCCGTGTTTGCTGAAGCTTAAATGTGCTTAGTCTAGCACTCTACTGGAAAGTAAAAGTTGGGCCAGGGAGATAGCTCAGGAGCATAAGCACCTGCCTGGCAAGCACAAGGTCATGAGTCCAGTCCTGATACCACAAAGAAAAAGAGAATGGAAGGGATTTAATTTTATAAAACCTACTATAGTTTGTTAGATTTAAAGATTAGCCCAATTAAAAGTGTGGCAAAAGACTTAAATGGACATTTCTCAAAGAAGATACACAGATGGCCAGCAAGGGTGTGCAAAGATGCCCAGGCACTGGTCATTAGAGAAACACAGGTCAAAGCCCCAGGGACCCAGCTCCTCACACTGTCTCGGTGGCCACTGTGCAGGAAAAATGTCAGAGAGGCAGAGAAATGAGCCCCACCAGGTCCAGGTGCTGGGGAACGTGGCTTCCAGCGCCCTCACGTGTCACCACGGGGTTCCCCACAAGCCTGCTTCTGGGTGTCTACCCAAAAGACAGGCAAACAGAAGCAGGCTCTTCTCAGTGCTGAGGATCAAAGCCAGGCCTCAGGCCTGCAAGGCCAGCGCTGCGCTGAGAGCCCCAGCCCCAGGTGGAGGCAGGACCTGGGGGTGCCACTTGCACACCACAGTCCTGAAGAGCCATTTGCACACCCACACTCACCAGTGGCACACAGAAGTAAGTCATATCTCCATTAGTGAACGAGGCAGTTGTGCCAACATGCAGCACAGTGCTACTCAGGTTTTAAGAAGGAAACCATGACCCGCTAGGACTCGGGAAGCTGGAGGTCCTTATACAAAGTGAAATAAGCCAATCATGAGAAGATGCAGGCTGCGTGATTTCACTTACATAATTAACCTGAGCTAATCGGAACGTAAAAGTGCCACACGGAGAGGTGGCTGCCAGGGCAGAGGCAGGGGGATAGGTCAGGAATAGATCTGAGTTTCAGTTTTGCAAGACGAGAAAGTTCTGGAGGTTGGCTGCACCACGGTGTGAAGATACTTGGCCTGGCTGAACTGTAAAATTAGACAGCTAAGATGGTAAATTTCCTTACCTTTTTTTAATAATTAAAAACCATTTTAATTTTTAGAAACAAAAACGATTAGCCCCCTCTTTCCTTTTATAGAGGAGGAGAGAGACCCTGAGTTTCCACAAATGCGCGTGAATGCAGAGATGCCAGCTGTGGGGCCGCTCTGTGCGCTCACAAATGGCCCGTGGGCCTGAATGACTGTATATAGTGGAGACCTTTTTCTGCAAAGAAAATCATCACTGATGCAGCCTACTCAGCATTTCTATAAAAGAATTCGTCCAAGAATACAGGAGGCCCTGGATCGTCCGCATAAACTTTGGTCATGAAGTCTGGGAGGAGGCTCCAGTGGGCCCAGGGTGCCAACCCGAGCAAATCATTCTCTTTCTCCTGAGTGTCCACAGTTCTAGTTAAAAACCACTAGCGCAGGGTTCTGGGTGCCATCACTTACTTTATAGTTCTCAAATAATAGCAGTGATTCTTGTATTCTCTGGTTTTTTATTTGTTTTCCAGATAAGATCATAATTTAAACTTCTTTCATTCCCTTTGAATTCTCAGGTTCTGTACGATTTCTTCCCACCTTTGCCATATTTAAAATCGGAACATTTTCTTGCTTTAACTCAGAGCACTATCTCAGGTGATGTTTCACATTACAAAAGTACCTCGTGGATAAGAAGTCATGTGTGCTTGCTTTAAGCCCCAGGGTAAGGAGGGAGTATTTTTCCCATTATATTTAATTACTAATCAAAGTATTAAATATCATTGTAAAAATAAAACAGGAATGTCAGATGTGGACAGTGATACCAAATTGTTGATTTTTAAAAGGAAATTAATCTTGTGATCTGGACTAAATTATTAGCCTCAAAAAATCCCAAGCCTTGAATTCCATGTAACTAATATGCGCAGTTAGCTTGTAAACAGCTTCTCCACGGCCCTGGAAACCTCCGCCAGCCGCGTTTCCTGCCAGTCTTCTCGCCGTGCGCTCGCAGCTCCCGGAACAGCAGGAATCACGCCCGCGCAGCGGTTAGGTGGGCCGCGCCCCGCAGGGATCAGCGCTCCTGGAATGGGCATCCGGGCCTGATGAGGAGAACAAGAAACGCAATTCCAGACGATGGAATTCTTAATCTAGAAAGAATAAAAGCACCGAAGGCAGACAGACCTGCCTTCCTACCTGAGTCCGCTGCTGAAGCTCAGCGGCTCGGTTTTCCTCGCACAGCCCGGATTTCTCGGTGCATAAAGATCCAGGAAACACCAAGTAGGGTGAAAAAGAGCCCTAGGAGCAGGGCAGGGCCACGGGCGGCTCCGAGGCAGAGCGCCTCCCAGCGCCTCGGGGCTCCATCTCAGGACCACAGAGGGAGCACTAGGGCTGTCACGAACTTCCCAGCCCTGCCAGAGTGAGGCTAGCTTTCCATAAAGTACCTTTTTCAAAGGCTTTTAACGCCGGAGGCTAAGCCTCTTCTGGCCAAATGCAGAGGCTGGGGAAGGACTCGGACTCACGGTCGGCCTGAATCTGTCCCCAGACACCCCAGGGTGAGCACGCCGTGTGGTGCTCGATTATGCCCCTTGTACCCCGAGCTCCTCCTGGGTGCGCCAAAGCGCAGAGAGCCGACTCAGACTGTGTTTAAAGGATTTAGCTTCTCCAGGTTGGCTCTCTCCGCCCCGGGGGAACTTGTCAAAGGCCGCCCAGTGACAGAGGACCAGAGGGACAAGAGGCCTTCCTGAGGAATAGCCTGACAGGGAACAAATGGAGGTAGGCGCCTTTGTCCGCCAGGCAGGTGAGACCTAGCCTTCCTTCTCTTGTCATGGAAACCATTCAGGCTGGAAAAACGACTGGTGTCGCGTTAGCACTGAATTTGGCCTCGTCCCGTTTGCGGTGGCGACGCTTATAATTTCGCCAGAAATCCAAGACTAACAAAAGAAACCCGCCCTTCCGGGACGCTGAGAAATCCTATCGTGTTAATACTACAGCCTCCAATAGCCGTGTAGCAATTTTCAATTATTCAGGGTTCTTTGGCGAGCATTATCTCCGTGATTCTCGCATGAACCAGACAGGCCGAGGAAGGAAGGCGTTTGTCCCCGTCCATGCGGGAGGGCACCGAGATCCCAGGCTCACTCAAGGCGGTTTTGAGTTTCCAGCCCCAGACGCTTAACCCGGAATCCCCGCCTAGTCTAAGGATGAGCCGTGCGAGGCGCGACCGGCAACAGCGTGAGCGTCTTCGC
>PVJA010023311.1:0-33140 GCA_004027025.1 Myocastor coypus | reverse complement strand
CACTGAGCCATCCTGCCAGGCCCCTAGTTTGCCTTTTTTCTTAGCTTCTCCTACCCCTTCCCTCCTCCTACTTAACCCCAGCAGGCTCCTGAACAAAACACAACAGAAACAAAACACAACACCGCCACACCACCGCTCCCTCCCCTCCAAGGTAATGTTGAACTCAGGCCAGCAGCCTCTAGGACAGAGGCCAGGCATTCTGGCAGATCCTTTTGGAAGCGGGAAGCCAGAGTGTTGACAACTGAGACTTCAGTGAATGGGCTGTAGAGGAGCCCGTGCTGACGAGCGACAGGCTCACAGGCTGCCCGGAGCATGCTGGCTGTTGCTGGGGCAGTGATGCCATCCCTAGCAACAGGTGGCAGCCCTCTTTTTCTGAGCCTTCCTTGCAGAGGCCCTAGTGTTTCCAGAATTGAATGAGGAACAATGAGGCATCCTTGGGGTTAACTGTCACTTTCACTAGCTCTTTTGTAGGACCGAGGCCTTTCCCATAGAAATGTCATTGGCTTGAACTGATTTCTTTTTCTTCTGCTGCCCAAATGTCAGCTTCTCATATAAACGTGGATCGTGAGCAACTTTCAGCACGGAGGCTTTTCAATGGCACCGTAATGATGTGTGCGCTTCCCTTGTACAAATAGAAGCGATATGCTTGCCCTGAGACCCGCATCAGGGAGGATCATCAGGGCAGGGTGAAACTGCCTGGTGGGTTCAGACCGTGCTTTTTAATCTCCTCTGGCTTGGCAGCAGAAAAGGCTTCCTGATTGGGTGGCAGAAAATAAGGTTATGAGAATTCACTCAGAGTTCTTACAGGAAGTTGTCCGAAGGATGCCTCCCAGTGCAGCCAATAGCAGGGTTGCGGTTGGCCAAATGCAGCTTAAATCAATAGCTTTCAATAATGTGATACCAAAGAGGGAGGCTTTTTAAAAAATGCATATGTTCGGTGCTTTCCACATCCTCACCACAGAAGACGGGAGATGCCAGGAAAGTGAAAGGTGACCTCTGTGCTCCCAAGATTAAAGATGCCACAGTGGTCCAGGGAAGGCAATGTTTCCACCAGCTCAGGTGGTTTGCACTCACACTATCCTCCAGCTGTGTAAGAACTTCCTTGAAGAAGCAGAAATTGTTGTGGGGATGAAGACATAAGTAGGATTTAGACATGGGGTTAAATCTGGACTCTGCAGCCCAGCAGCTGTGTGACTTTAGTCCAATTATTTAGCTCTCCTGGACCTTGAGTGCCCTTATCTGTAAAACAAGGATAATAGCAACTTTCTCCAGGATCACTGTGAAATTCAGAGTATATTTCAAGCTTCTAGCAAAGTATCTGACAAATTGTAAATTGCTTAGTGAGTCGGTATCTGTAAGATGTGAGAGTTGGATCACCAACCTCTAAAGACATTCTAAGCTTTCATATTCCGTGGGGCCGCTCTGACATTGATGGAAACTCTCAGGGTGGCCAGGTTCAAGCAGCATTAAAAGTTTCTGAATAAAGAAAGGAGTCCCTTTCCTCAAGATTAGAAAACAATGTGGAAGCTGTGACCAAAGACACTTAGATAGTAGTGCCAGGTATCGACAGTGATAGCACATAGCTGTCTCCTGTGATTTTTAACTTACAAGATTTCAGGGGTCCTGTAAAACATCTCTGGTTTTCCAGGACCCTCTTTACAGTGCTATCAACTATGATTTAGCTAGAGAGAGATTTAGTTCTCACTCCAGCTTATTTATGTGCTCACCCCATTCTGTTTCCTGTGAAAAAACATCTAAGATCACTCTGGATGCTTCCAGTAATTTTTTGCTTGAAGAACTTTTTCACTCGTAGGTCTTTTTGCTTGTAGAACGAATTCTTTTGCCCTTAAGCACTTAGACGTAGTTTCAGGCAGAAGGCCTAGCTTCAAAACTTTCTAGCATCCCACGCAGTCCTTTAATAATCCTGAGCCCATAGCTGTAGGCTCTAGAGGCTATGCAGCTGTGGTGCACATTGAATGCCCTCTGAAGTCACACCACAGCATGTTCAACACACAGTGGCCCCTTCCTCAATTTTCTAGGCAGGCCTCAACTCATTGTGTCCACAGCCCTGCAAATATACAGATTCTGGGCCTATGTGTTCTCACGCCTGTGGCTTCCAGACCTGGTCTCCCCTCTACAGAATTCACCCTATGAACCTATCAGTTTCCAGTTTCTCAGTACTTCGACTACCTTGCTTAGGGCCCGCACATGAGACCAATCCCCTTTTCTATCCCAGATTGAGCTAAAGAGGACTGTGGTCCTATTGGGAGACAGGGAAACCACATAATGCTGACTGGGGCTATGCGCTTGTCAGGAGCCCATTTGGCTTTCAATCTCTTTCTAACTGTAGACGTTAGGGAAAATCATTTCATGCCCGGACACCTGTTTCTGATCCATAAAATGGGAATAACCACATCAACCCTGCCATGTGCTCATAAAGAATATGTGACCAACTGTATTATTTCTGAGGCATTTGGATACTGCTGTTCAAAACTAGGCAGCATGAACTGTAACAGGGAAAAGGGTCCAAGTCATGTGCCACCAGCAGGCCTCAGTACTGTAGAGCCCCTCCATGCCTGTTCTCTAAACGGCAAGGTATTGGAGTTTGGGGGGCTAAAAGGAGATGACATAGGATAGTGCCATTACTTTCCTTGGATGTTCCAGGGCTTGTCCTGTGCTGGTCGTACCCAGCCGTGAACTTCCTTCCTGATAAGGTGCCATCTGCTTTATCAACATCAACATACTTTTGAGGAATGGGTGATCTCTCATGTATCTTAATGAATATGTTTGTGGTAGGGACATATCATTTTTTTTTTTTTCATGAAATAACTGCCTTTCACTCTGGAAGATTCCTTGAAAACAGACTTTGTGTTCACAAATTCCAGAGACTCCGTGCTGATCATCATGAGAATCGGTGCTTTTCTGTGCTCAGTTAGACAGCAGTCGCTGCGGAGCCTCTTCTAGATACGGATCTGTGGCCACACTGCATGTTCCTTTATTAACGAAACACAGGAGTGGCATCCTTGTAGAAGACACTCAGATTACCTCTGGGAGGAAGCACTTTGTTAAGAAGCTAAACGGCCTTGTTGGGGAGATGAGTTGTGTTCACATATCAAGTATCCTTTTGAGACAGTTTGCCTGGTGCCTGGGAACTGGGGCCAGACAGCGTTTCAGGACACAAGTTTCCTGAATTCCATTGCCTGGGATTTTCTGTTGCAAAGTGGGAGCTCGGTTGTCAACACTGCGATAACATCTGCAGGAAAAACGGCTTGTATTTCAAAAGAGAAAAGCATCTTATAAATGAGTCACACCTGTAGTCGGGCAATGAGACAGGGGAAGTGGATACATCATCTGGAGCCAGAGTGTCTTCACAGGACAAGAGGAAAGCTGGGGACGCCTCTGAATCCCATGCTGCTAGTCACATCACTCCTCTCCTCAAAACCCTTCAGGAGCTTTGCATTTGCATAAATACATATATTCTTCAAAACCCTAAGCCCTGCAAGGCTCTGAAGAACCTCACTGTACTGTCACTCCCTGGGCCCCAGATGCAAGGCCATGCTAGCCTTCCTTCACCACCACAGATGGACCAAGTTCGTCATACCACAGGTCATGTCACTGCACTGGTTGCTGCCTAGGATATTTTCAGGTTCCCAGCTTTGACCTCGTACTCACCTTCAAGTTGTTCAAACTGTCCTTCTCTGCACTTCCCTGTTCTAAGTTTGGTCCCTTTTTCCCCTTTAGATTTCAACTTTAGTTTTCATTTGAATATAGTTTTTTAAATTTTTTCATTATATTTTCCAATCAGCATATGTACATTTATTTGTTTAATGTGTACCTGGGGCTGAAGAGATAGCTCGGCAGTCTAAGCTCCTGCCTAGAAAGTGCGAGGACCTGCGCTCAGGCACCTCATGTTGTGTTGGCCACAGAACCCAGGTGTACTGTGTCAGCAACCAAAACTGAGCATGGTGGCATCCGCCTGTAATCCCAGTGCTGGGCAGGCTGAGACAGTAGGAGCACTATAAGTCCGAGCTGCCTAGTAAACCCTGTACCAAATAAGAAAGAAAGAAAAAGATTAATCTGTGTCTGTCCTGCTAGACCACGAATTGCATTAGAGTAGGGATTAGATTCACATTGCTTTTCCTTATACCCTTTATCTGTCTGAATAAAGCTCTTTGATAATGATGCTGCCTTATGAAATAACTTATGGGACAAATTAATGAATAAATTAGGCCCTGTTACGGTTCACTGCTGAGCAAACAGAACAAAATGTACAATGCGTAGGTTCTCTTTCCCAGACCCATTCATCTAATCACAGTTCACAACCCTCGGGGTTGAGATGTCATTATTACATTTGAAAGACTTCTTTAGAGTCAGTTTGACCACGTGGTTTGAATCCCACCCGGTGTTTCCTAGGCAAAAAATCTAACCAAAGCATAATCACAGTAAGAATGCATCCTGCAATATTGCAGACGTCAGAAACTTTGAATTAGATACTGCCGAAGCCCCTGAACATGGTCAGTTCTGGTGGAAAATGTTTTTTATAGTGCCTGATGACAACCGTATCTGGCATAACGAATGCATATCTCAGTACCAATGAGATACTTCAAAAAATTATCAGCCAGCATAGTGGTGCTAGTCTGCTTGCTTCTTGTGCCCTAACCAGATACAGAGGTGGGGATTTTTCCCAGAGGATGATGACCATTATGTGACATGATCTCAGCTCTTTCAGTGAGAGTAAAGAACTAAAATATGACAATTATCGTTGACAGACAGACAGGTGAAGGAGAAACCACACTTTTGTCACAAAGTATTCAAAAAGACACCACGTGAAAACTGAAGTGCACTTCCTTTGTTTTGTGGAAAGGCCGAACTAGATTAATATTATGAGGATAGTTATTTTTAGTGACTACAATAGGAGCAAGAGAGTAAAAAAAAAAAAAAAAAAAAAAAATTTAAAGCTGTCACTTTTCAAATTAGGAATAATACAAGGATACCCAGCATCACCTCTCCTTCAACCTTCTACAGTTCTGGAAACATAATCTTGAGCGATTAGATAAGAGAAAGAAATAAACAATAATGATTGGAAAAGAAGAAGCAAAATTGTCATTATTTGTAGATGACATGATACTTTACACAGAGGACCCCAAAAACTCTGCCAAGAAACTTGTACATTTCACAACCAAATTCAGTAGCATAGTGGAATACAAAGTCAACCCTCAAAAATTTCAGTATTTTTATGTACAAACAACAAACATACAGTGAAATACAGAAACTACACCTTTCACTGTAGCACCCTCAAAATTGAAATATTTAGGAATAATCTCACAAAGGAAGTAAAAGCTGTATACAGTGAAAATGTTAATACTCTGGAAAAAAAAAAAAGATTGAAGATGATTTAAGAAAATGGAAAGATATTCCTTTCTTCTGCATAGGAAGGGTTCTTTGTGAAAACGGGAATATTTCCAAAATTGTTATATATTTCAATGTAATCCTGATTAAAATACCATTAATATTCCTCATAGATCTAGAAAAAGCATTCCTAAAATTCATCTAGAGCAAGAAGAGACCTGGAATAGCAAAAATAATGCTGGCAAGAGATATAACAATTCCTGACTCAAAATTATACTACAAAACTACTTTATTAAAATCAGCATGGAGGGGCTGAGGAGATAGCTCCATGGTACAAGTGCCTGACTGGCAAGTACAAGCTCATGAGTTTGTACCCTGGTCCTACAAAAAAAAAAAAAAAAAAAAAAAAAAAGTGTTAAAATCAGCATGGTTCTGGCAACAAAGTAGATCTGAGGATCAGTGAAGCAGATGCAGACATAACTGCAAATACACTTAGCCACATTATCTTTGACAAAGGGCCCAAACGTGTTCATGGAAGAAAGATAGTCTTTTTAATACGTGTGCTAGAAAAACTCACTTTTACATGCCACAGGTAGAATTGGACCCATGCTTGTCACTATGCACAGAATTGCAGTCAAAATGGTATAAAGTTTTAATTAATAAAAACTGAAACAGTAAATCTACTGGAGAAGAAAATAGACAGAAATCATAAAGACGTCGATGTAGGTAAATAGTTTATGAACAAAAACCAAGCTGCATGGGAAATACTCCAGACAATCAACAACTGGAATCGCATCTTTTTGAAAAGTTTCTGCCCACCAACAGAGTGACAAGAAAACCCACAAATTAGGAGAAAAAATTATAACCAATTGTCCATGAGACAAAGGACTTCTAGCTAGAACATATAAAGAATTTAAAAAAAAAAAAGAAATCAGGCCTCCACAATTCAGACCCAATTCAAATTTAGCTATCTGGCACGACTTCTTCACAAATGAGGAGATGCAAATGACAGACAAGTCATGAAAAATTTTCCACATCATTGGTCTTTCAAGAGATACAAAGTAAAACAACGTGGAGATTCCCTCACAGGCCGGAAAGAACGGCCATCATCAAGAAGTCAACCAATAACAAATACTGGAGAGGCTGTGGGAAAAGGGAAACCCTTCTCCACTGTTGGTGGGAGTACAGACTGGTGCAACCACTATGGAAATCAGTGTGGAGATTCCTTAAATAGCAAAGATTGGAGATCCCATTCAAACCAGCTATTCTCCTGCTGAGTATTTTTCCAGAACAACTGAAAACCTACTACTACAGTGATACATGTGCACCCATGTTTGTAGCAGCACAGTATAGCTAAATCCTGGAGACAATCTAAAGAATAGATAAAGATGTCGTATTTTTACACAATGGAGTCTTGCTCATCTACGAAATAGGATAAATTTCAGGGTTTTTTGTTGTTGTTGTTGTTGTTGTTGGTTAATGGATGCAGCTATAGAACATACTCTTAAGTGAAATAAATCAGACCCACGTGTGCAAACATTGCTTTGTGTCACTATTGTGAGAATGTATATCATCAAGAAATCAACCAATAACAAATGCTGGAGAGGCCGTGGGGAAAGGGAAACCCTTCTCCTCTGTTGGTGGAAGAGGCATCTAGAGGCATAAAACTATCAAGAATTGTCTTAATATCATTATTGTGAGAGTAAATAAAATGTGACAGGCAAAACAGAGACCATGAAAGGGAAAGAAGATGTTCAGTGGGAAGGAAAAACTGGGATAAGGAAAAGGACAAAAGAAAGAAGGGAAAAATATATTTAGGAGCTGTGTCACATACAGAGAATGTAAGTGTTATCCTTAGAGAAAACGTTGTCAAGTCCAGACAGCAGGAACTATCTTATGCCACGTTGTGCATTGAGTGAAGATTACAAAAGCCTTCCTGGCTAAGTAGAAGAGTTAGAAAGCTGTTAACTGGTAATCACCAAGATACAAAGAAACTGAGATGTGTTTCCTAAGATGCCCAAATATTAGATCTTCCTGTGCTGTACTGTTGTATTAATATACAACCTCTAACATGATCGCTTTGCAGACTAGTCTATATTTTAGACTTGCAATCAAAATAAATACAAAATAAAAACAAATTTTGAAAGTCTGAAAAGGAGATAGTCCCAAGTGTGAACGTGGTAGGAAACCAGGTGAGCCTAGACTTTCCTTGGCCTCCACTAGAAATATTTCTAGACAGGGTTCTTGTATGATGTGCATGAAATAAAATAATTTGGAGATCTGGAAGGTGAACACTCTAATATTGTTTGCTTCTGGGTTTACAAGACCCTATGGTTTATGACAAGAAGAAAAAAGATGTTTTGGATTGTTGCTATGATACACAGGAAAAACCATTGAACCTGGGGTCGACGCTCCGTTATTGCTCTCTCTTTGTCCTGTACCCTCTTGGTCCTATGTCTTGATTCTTTGTGTCACTTTACCTAGCATTTAAAAGCATAAAATTATCAAGAAAAATATACATAATTAGAATCTTGGTGGGAGCATGATAAATGAATTATGTTCATTAAGATGCCTTCATAATTAAGGCCTCTTCTGAGAATTAGAATTGCTAGATTTTATTCCTATTCCTTCTTACTCCTCTGAAATTGATTCTACTGTTACTCACTTTTTTATCATTTCAGTGGGATACAAATGCTTGTTGCCCTCATGGTTGAAAAAGGCATCCTGAGAGTTCCTTTCCTACAGCTTCCATAGTTAAGAAAATTGAACTCTCAGACAGGAATTTGAACTCTCAGACATGAGCACTATTCTCTTTGTGGCCTTTGAGAAACATTTATCATCCATTTGTTCTACCAAGAGATATGATGAACAATGAGAAAAACCTGTCTTCTTAGGTCTAGCGAGAATCACATCTGCACAATTTGAGGAAGAAGTGTTCCTAAGAGCACAGCTAGCTCTTAGGAGAATCTGTTCTTCACAACTGTTTACGAGTTAACTTCTCGATATAGAAAGACATAAAGTCCGGCTCCACAGCCCTTACACTTAGAACTCAATGGGTAGCAATTAGGAGAAATTTAAAGCATACCCTTGAGGCTCCAAAAGTAAATATTTCTGAAGGCAGCTGTGTTATAGCTGAATTAACGGGGTGTTTGTGCAAGGGCAATGAATCGGAGAGATAACAGTCTTTATTGCCTGTAGATGTAGCCCACGATTTCAAAAAACAAGTGGTGTTAAACGTTCCCAGTAGAGGTTCCAGCCGTTTGCTAAGCAAACCCTTGCCCCTGCCAGGGTCTCATCACACTGCCTCGGGCTGTTCGTCCAATTCTAAGCAATGAGGTTCCCATCACCCTCCGCTGGAGGTATGTTTATCCTAGGAGAACTTCGGCAAATTGAATTTAAACCTCACTTGATCAGATTTGCTGCGAAGAGCCAGTCTGAGACGAGTGAAACACAAGATTCATTTCTCCGATGCAATCCCTTATTTAAAGGTTTTGCCAGAGAAAACATGATCTCCCCCTTCAGGTTGATTGGGTAATTTGGGGTGATTACCCCAGCCACTTACTTTAACAGGTGAAAATATCACCTGAGATGAAGTGGCCTGGAGATACTCTTTTTTTTATGTGCTTCATCCTGAAGCCATTGACAGGAAGAAGCTTTTCTGAGATCCCGGTGTGTGCAATAACTTGAGACAGGACAATGAGTTTATAGGAGGAGGCCACAGGCCAAGAAGAAAGAATGAGCAAATGCTTGGACAGCCTCGAACAGCAAAATCCATTTTTGGCTTCTGGTGACCATTTTTACCTTTGCCACAGTGCAGTACATTTAACCAAAATGAGTATCATTGCCAATGGAAACTGGCTTAATTTGGGGCCATCTGAGGTTAGGATAAGGTAGGTGTTTGCAAGTACTCTGCCCTTGAAATATCCCAGCTTTCCTGCTAGATACTCACACATGTTGCTGTAATTTATAAGCATGTACCACTGCCTACCTGACAAGACAGAAAGGGGCTGCTTCTTAATGCCACCTTGGCAGCAAACAGTGAGGCTGTTTCGTTCCACTCATCTTAAATAGGCCTATTTAACAGTCTACCCAACTGTTGCAGAAACCTGAATATACCTGATAAATTCCTCACTGAACAGAAGATTCCTGTAAGCATTTAATTTTAGTGTTAGTCAAAGCAGAAAAAAATAGCTGAAGAATTTATCATTTTGCATTCTTTTTGTACGCATATCTATGTTGAAGCCTGAAATGGAGTTTTAATTGCTATTTTGTTTTTACTGAAAGTAATACCTTCTACTTGCATTAAAGCTTTTCACTCATTCTCTCAACATAAGTACTAGTACCATGCAAAGAACATTTAGGGCTAGAGAAGAAGGCCCTGATTATTCGGGTGAAGTTGGACTTTATTTAATAAAGTAATAGAGGGCCGGAAGCAGGGGCTGAGGTTCTGTCCCCAGCACGCCATGCAGGCCCCGCCCCCAAGGCACCCTGGGGTGGCGACTGAGACTGGGCATGGTGGCATGCACCTGTAATCCCAGCTCTTGGGAGTATGAAGACAGGAGGATCACTAGTATTCTGAGCTGCATAGTGAGACCCTGCAGACCCTGTGCTAAATACTTAAAAAGATAAATAGAAAAGCAAACTAATAGAGGCAAGATGGCAGGGACACTATGGATGATATAAGTGCATGAGCTATGGGACTATGAATACACCCTGAGATGGTGTAGACACTGATTGACAGGGTGATTGTTTAACTTGCATGCGTTTGCAGAGTATCCAAGAGGAGGAGCTAGAAGATTCAGTTCGGTTTTCTGGACTCCAGAGTCTTCTCATTATATTCAAGATCTCTCTTACTACAGTCCACATATCCCTTTACAAAAACCAGGGGCAGCCTGAGGAGATAGCTCTACAGTCTAAACGCCCTCCTGGCAAGCATGAACCCGAGTTTCCTCACCAGTACCACATGCCATGCCGGCCCCAGAACCCTGGGCACTCAGTACAGGCCCCAAAACTAGGTGTCTCAGTTACTTTTTACTTGCTGCTGGGACAAATACCCAACACTCAAAATGAAGGAAGGAAAGGTTTATTTAGCTCACAGTTTGTGGAGGTTTCAGTCCGTATTCGGCTGGCCCAGGGCTGAGTGGAACAGAGCAGAGAGCATCCAGTTCATGTGGAACAGCAACAACATGGTGACAGAGGCAGCCAACCAATCAGGGCAGCAAAGAGCAACAGCCCTAGTCTATCTCTCTGTCTCTCTTTATATTATGTTCAGGCTCTCTGCCTTAGCCTATCCACCTTAGGCTACACCCATAATCCCAGAAGTTCTCAGACCATAATCCACTCAGTATTAAAACACATAATCCCAGTGACTCATGAGTCAAGTCTCAATCTATAGAAGTCCCCACCCCATAACTACATGAGCCTTTGGGGGGTACAACTAGACATAAACTATAACACCAGCTGTGGTTGACAACTGGGGAGGCTGAGACAGGAGGATAACTGTAACTCTGGGCTGTGTAGAGAGACCTTGTACCAAATAAATGAGTAAATAAATAAAACAAAAACTAGGGGCACAGGAGAAGAAAATAAATAGCTGGAAGACTCTATTCACAGATTTGATGAAGAACAGCTCCACACACCTAGGTAGAAAAATATGCCTGTGTTGAAAAGATACCTAGGTAAATACCAACTTCCCGGAGAAGTGTAAAAGCTGAGTAGCTCATTTGCGTGGGACAAGACTCAACTCAGATTTAAATCTTGTCCTCTGACTTACATCAGAGTAGATCCGTTAGCCTGCTCAGAGTCCTCCTTCGTCTGCTCGTTTCAGAAGTGATCCCCATCTGTTTGAATCTCTGGTGAGGAGGATGGCGACGTTGAAATGCTACTGTGAGACCAAGTTTCCAGTACAGGCCTTTATGGATACTGGCCCCCTGAAGCCCCTTTCTGACTCCCAGATGCTGTCCTTCAGATATGTTCTTTGGCAAGGAACACCCAGGAACTTTTAGTGATAGAATCAAAACCAATACTTAAACTATTTACTCTGAAAACTGAAATATAACAAAATTCCTGTGAGGTTCTTAAATGTAAGGAATGGGGGGCTTCGGCAAAGTTGGTTAGCATTTTGCATGTAAGTATTGATTCTTCTATTTGACAGTTATTTATCAGGGCCTCTTATATATTATCACTATACTTCTGAGTGCTGAGGATATTGCAGCAAATAAAAAGAGATGAAACACCTGTTTCCCCTTGCTTACTTTCTAGAAGGAGAGAAACATTAGTTCATGAATACATATGGGTGCAGGACAGTTTCAACCAGAGAGTATCAAATAAGTAATATGCAAGGAAGCTTCACATAGGCTGATCACAGAGAGCAAGCATTTTCTCAGGAAATGACGTTTGAACTGAGGCCTACTTCGTTTGTGTGTGTGTGTGTGTGTGTGTGTGTGTGTGTGTGTGTGTGTGTGTTTGTAGCCCTGCAGACATCTGGGTAAAGGAAGAGGGAACAAAAATGATTCTAAGCCGAGGAAGGTGAAAGACAAAGGCTTAAAGAAAGAAAATGGTTTATTCAATCAAGAAACAGGAGTTGGATCCTGATAATAAATCACCAATGCTTTGGTGAATTAGAATTTATTATAGGTAGGAAGACTCTGATTTCAAGAGAGAGCAGCTGCTGAGAGGAAGGGCCTGAGAGGGATGCATCTGCCAGGGAGAAAGCTTTAGAATGAAGTAGAGAAATCCAAGTGGTGAGAGTTAGACAGGGCTGTAGGGATTAGTATGGAATAGAATCGCTGTAGTCTATTTCAGTTAATGGGGATCCACAAGAAATTTAATGGGATACATCCTGCATCTGTTTTATTTCCACAAAATACAAGCACCCCCACCCACCCACCAAATCTGTATCTTTTGGAAGAAGTACTGGAGTCACAAGTGTGGCCCCTTACAAAAAATAAGTGCAGGTCCTTATCTGAGTTTGCTTTAGCAGTAAATGTAGAGCCTGAATAGCAGACAGAGTAAGCATAGTTCATGAGGGCTGGTGAGATAGCTCAGTGGACTAAGTGCCTGCTTGGGCAAGCACAGAGACCAGGGTTCAATCCCATGTCCCATAAGGCCCGCTAGCTCCAACCCCAGGGTGTGCTGATACATCAAATGAGTCTGGGCATGGTGGCACATGTCTGTCATCTCAGGGCTGGGGAGCCTGAAGACAGGAGGCTCAACTATGAGCCAGAACTGCACAGTGAGACCCTGTACCAAATGTATAAAGAAAAAATATCATGAAAATGGCAAAGCCATTCCTCTGCATTTTCAAATATTTTGGTGAGTTGATGGAGTAATTCTAGAGACATAATGGGAGGTAAAGCTTAAAAGGAAGAGCTCTGTGTCTTGGGGGTTCGGAATAAAGAATCTGGAGCTGGAAGCACCACTGAGCTTCTGAATTCTGCCACTGGCTGGTGGCAACACCTCTGGCAGGCCACTTGTACCCCCTAAGACTTAGGCTCCTCCTCCTCTATACAATAGTTGTGATAACAACAGTACTAAGTTATTTAGAACTAGTTGGAGTTTCAAATGAAATTGTGCATAGCTTGTGGTGAGCACGTCATGCCGGCCACGTGGACAATTACCAGAGAACATCATTTGTTGTCATCTGTGTCAGGAGGGAGTTGGAGAATTTTAGAAGCGTGTGATGCATGAGAAAACATAGAAAGAAGTCATAAGTCAGGCCTGCGTGTTTTCAAGTAACAGCGCTAACTCCTGGAGCTTTGCTCTGCGTAAATGAGTCTGACAAATCCTTGCTTCCGTCTGGGCCCTGGAAGCCAAAGTGGATGCCAGGGCAAGGTCCATGCCCTCTCGCCCGGTCCAGCTGTCAAAATCTGCTTTGCAAGTCGGTCACATTTAGTTATGATGTGAACTAGGTTAACCATCTATTCAGCTTGTCCAGCTGACAGGTGCTTCTGGCAGGCAAGACTGAAACTTACAGTGCTAAAATCAAGGCTGTCTTGGGCCAAGTTGGGAAGCTTGGTCACCCCACGGCACACCCCATTGCTTCTGAGAGGAGGAGGAGGAGGGGGAGAGGGAGGAGGAGGAGGAGGAGGAGGAGTAGAGTTCAAGCTCTGTCTTTCAGGTCTGTCTGCCTGGCACTCAGTCCATTCTCCACTTAGGGACTTGGTTGGGTCAGGTACTTGCTTGGAATGTGGATGAGGTCTCTTTGTTCTGAGCCTGATGCCATAGAGAAGAAATTTTTTTTTTTCCCATTATCACCTACACAGCTGTTGTTTGATGTGTGAAAACACTTCCATGGTAAGAGTTCAGAGAGCCCCCTACAGAGCTAATTGCATGCCTATAAGGGAAAAGGCACTATTTTCCTCCCGTTTCTAATAATATGTAAAGCAAAATCCTGAGGCTTCCCCTAAGATCTCATGAAGTCGGGGCCAGAGTTGGAGATCTTTTTCACCCCGAGGCCTTTTGTTTCCCATCCTAATTCAGAGAAAATGCCTTCTCCTACTTGACTACCTAGCAAGCTTGTACGCGGCTTCCAGCCAGAGGTCTGCCTGAGAACCCTCCCTTGCATCCCCAGGGATGCTGTGATGTTGTTAAAGAACAACCTTTTATGCCCTCAAGTTGCCGTTTGCATAATTACACCTGAGCCTTTAAGGATATAGCCCTAATTATTTATTCATTGTACTTTCCCCATTACACAAGGTATTTTTGAAAGCTAAGTACTACCAAGCCAGTGCCAGCACTGTAGCTCAGACTGTACTGAGGATCCAGAGTCCCACCCTGCTTAATCCCCCAGCCAGCAAAGAACAGCTGAGAAGACTGTAGAACATGACCTGTTACCCTCCTGTGTGCTACTGTTGTTTTGTGTATTTGGTACAGAATCTCACTACACAGCTCAGACTCCCTAGTGATCCTCCTGTTTCAGCCTCCCAAGCACTGGGATTGCAGGCATTTGCCACCATGCCTAAGCAAGCACTTAGACCACTGAGTTATCTTTGGTTTGTTAATGTGAAACCTTCCAACAACATTTATTTTTCCTTTGTAAAAATGAAACTGTAGATTCAAACTTGACTTGAATTAGTTTAAGCCCCAGGTTTTTCCAGTACTTATACATTAATATGACTGAAAAGAATTAAAATTACAGCAAAATTATATAGCAAGTTTCTCTCTCTCTTTTTTTTTTTTTTTCCTTTTTGAGACAGGGTCTCACTATGCAGTTCAGGCTCACCTTGAGCTCATTTTTGTAGCCCAGGCTGGTCTCAAACTTGCATGGATCCTCCTGCCTCAGCCTCCCAAGTGCTGGGATTACAGGCATGTGCCACCATGCTCGGCTTACAGCAAAATTATATGGTCTTCTTGAGTGGATGCTAAATCAGGTGCTGGGCTGCACGATATGTACATCGATGTGTACAAGTACTAATTAGCCACTCATTGCAACCACAGTAGCACTGAGCTCATTTTCACTGATCGGGCAAGCCTGATGCTGTGTAGTGAGTGGTATGCTCTACACATTCCCATTTGTCCAGAAGACTCTGAGTTTTTCAGAGGGCAAAAAAGTTGAAGACTTCTTTTTATCTGGGTAACATGGTTGCTTGGCTGGCTTGATTTCCAGTTGTGTACCTACCCAGTAGAAATCCTCAGTCCCAAAGAAAAAGTGTGCAGCTACTCAAAGCAGAAGAAATATTTTGCAGCTACACTTCTGGCCCCTTTTCCAGGCTGACTGCCTGGGGGAAGACGGGCATGGGTGTTGGGTGACAGGAAGGGGAATAGGGAAGGAGAGACCAAGGAGCTGAACTAGAACACCCAACTGACCCATCGTGAACAGTTGTGCTCTACCGTGGCCGTAGGCAGGAGGGAAGGGAGGGAAACAAAAAAACTGTAGCGCTCTGTGCTAACTGACGCACAACTTGCCCTGAGTAGACCTAGTGGCTTCTTGGTAAGGTAACACTCGATTAAATGGTATATGTTGTTGATTTTGAGGGTAAAGGGGGAATTAAAAAGATAGAGATAGATACAGCAGTCTTTGGGGCTACCACCTCTCCCCTTCCCATGTCTCACAGAGGTTTGTTGCTCTCTGATTTTTTTTTTCTTGCTTTTAAAAAAATGCTCTCAGTGATTTTGTCACTTGACTAGCAGTTCTTTTCTTACTGAGCAGCAAACTGAGATGTTACCTAGGTTACCCTCCTGACAATGCATGTGCACCTTGGCCTCTGGGCAGCATTTTGGACAGATCAGTTCATCAGCGTGTAATCCAGAAGCACACTCTCCCGAGACCCTCAGGGTCGCTGTTCATTATGGCAGTCACCATAGAGCTGCGGCGAGACCCCGAGGATTCAGACCAGCCATTTTCGGCAGCATGACCCTTTCTGGTTTCCTTTAGCTCCCATGGTTTTAATCTTTTTTGAGAACTAAAACATGGCTAAACCCTCTCATAGAAGCCACCAATCCCTACTTAGACCTGACAGATTCTTGGATCAATAACATAATTCAATTAAACAAAATGTAAATGCAAAGGGAAAGTGAAATACATGTTAGGAAAATGTCAAGAAAATCTCGTTAGCCTCGGCCGGCCACCGTTTCCCACCATTACCTCAGTTAGCCCCGCAAACTGCACTCTTGACGTTCGATAGCCAAGAACAGGCTTTTTATGAACTTGTAAGTTGTCTATTAAAAACCCCAAAAAATAATTATCACAGCATGTAATTTCAGCTTAACGTGATTTAGAAGCTTTCCCTCAAAACACGAAGCTTTTATAAGCCATAACAGAGGATATTTGTATGTATATAATGTATATCGCACGCACACACACACACACAGATGTTATTACATAATCTCTCACTGTATTTAAAATGTATAAGCTACTATTTGAATTACATGTCGCTACTTTAGCTTACTTACTAACTATACTGATACTTACTGAGCATCTTCAAATGCCAGGTCCTATACTAGGTATGAGATATAGGAAGGTCACCCTAGTTTCCTGACAGGTATTCACTTAAAGAATATTCAGTGCATAAGCGCACAGGTACCTGAGTATGCAGTCTATTGAAAAAATACAAACACACGAACTTTAGAATAGAATTGTTTGTAAGATTATCTGCAGAAGAACAGAAAGCGAGTACAGCTCTTCCCCCCTGAATTAATATGACATGTCTTCCAAGGCTTTGTAAATGGCTCTAACGTGTTTTATTTTCACTTACTTTTATATAAGAAAACAGCTGGGCGTGGTGGCGCATGCCTGTAATCCCAGCACTTGGGAGGCTGAGGCGGGAGGATCAGTGCAAGTTCAAGACCAGCCTGGGCTACCAATGTGAGCTCAAGGCCAGCCTGAACTGCATAGCGAGACCCTGTCTCAAAAAGACAAAAAAAAAAAAAAAAAAAATATAAGAAAACATATTGTGGGTTACCAGTACTGAGGGAAAGGTTATTTACTGCACTGTAAAAGCATTGCTGTTATATACAGGAAGAAACTAAAGCACGTAACTTTTTTAGGGACTTGCACAGTTCACTGTGTTGATAAAACACTAATGCACAAATTCCATCATTCTTGCAATAGGGTGCTTCTTCCCAAACAATGGAAAGATAGTAAAATCCCATTAGGTTAGATTCTCACTGAAGAGGGTTTTGTAGCAGTTGAAACTGTTTCAGAAGACCAGAATTTCAGAAGATTTCAAGAAACACACATTTACTGCTTGTGTAACATTAGTGCTTCTATTAACATAGTGTTGCCAGGCTAAAGACCTGGACACCCCAGTGAATGCATACATAGGCTGCTTGCAATTCAAGCATCAAAATGGTGGTTATTAAAATTAAAGTACTTTGCGAATTGTTTTTCTTGGGTGTATTAACTACTCCCCCTGGGACTTTCCTGTCCTGTTAATTTAACTATGTTGTACAAAGGTAAACTTCAACCAGGCATGGAATTATTGTGAACTCTCAGACAGGTGGCATGAAAAATAATGAGATTTTTATATTGTACAGATATACATTTAAGATGAAAGGAAAGATTAGAAGTATGTGAAAATTAACTGGAAAATGTGTGCCTTTTAAAAGGTGTTATTAGTGGTGTAATAACATTCAAACTTTTCCTTTAGAAGCAATTTTTCCCAGTGTTTTAAGAATTTTACTTCAAAATATTATTCCTACTTAAGAGGTCTTGTATAAGGTATAATGTAAAAGATGATCTAAAGAACTAAGTATCTGTAATGCACACAGGCATCTTCACAAATTTGCACTTTCTCTGAGTAATTTGCACTTTATCCATCCCCTGGTTTTATCTGTCACATGAAAACAGATATAGAAAAATTATTTGCATGATTTCTGAGAGGAGCGTGGTGTTATTTTCACATGTCTGGCATGTGGCAGGAATCAAAGAGTGTTCTAGTGTTCATTTGAACGAATAGAAGCAAACTTGAACTTTCACTTGCCTGGCTATTAAATGTTCAGACATTGGTAGGGTGACCTGTCTAGTGACAATACATTTTCCTTTTAAATATAATTAGAAATAGCAGCCCAGTGCTCTTGGAATTTTAACAAAAGTAAAGAGCAATGCGCTGTTTTTCTAGGTGCTATTTCTGCTTTTTAAGCAGCATCTGGTAAGAGCAGGGCTTCACGCTTGGTACAGTTTCTAACCCAGCCTGCCTATAACAACGTGACAACTACCTTCAATTCAGGAAGAGAATTCTGGGATTGCCTTTGTTCATATAGTTAAAACATAGCAGAGCCAGAATTTCAAACCCAGGTTTATCTCTTTCATTAAATTTCTGTCTCTTTAATCTCAGATGAGGATGTCATATTTTTAACCTGCTGCGACTTCTCTGTCATAGCCTGGTTCACTGTAACAGTTGCAATATAATTTACTTATCGTTTCTGGTTTCATAGTTCAGAATTGATCTGTCCTTCTTTATCCTGCTTGGAGTTACCAAGGGCATATATTAATTGTTGCCTTGGGCTGTCCTTCTCTGAGTACATGTCTGTCTCCCTCGCTAGATTATTTTTGTTCTTTTTATCTATTTTTAAGAGAATAAAAATAGTAAAAAAGCATTAGAAATGGTTTTCACTAAATGAAATAACAGAAATTTAACAATGATTGCTATATTGCATATTGTGGTCTTCAAATAAGTTGTTTAGACTGCCAAATATAAGTATGCAAAATTGGTCAAAAAAGTTGTAAAACGTTTAAAAGGAGAGGGAGAAATAAATTAATCAATAATTCCTCCTTGCCATAGAGCAGCAGAAATCAGCAATGCAATTACCCAAGCTGTCCTTTGTATATGCATGTATGTTTCTTCTCGCTGGATTATTTTAATTCAAGCAAGTATGGGCCTTACTGTTGCGCCTCTGTATTGTTCCAGTGTGTCTATCCACATACGCATCTGTGTGGAAGAGGGAGTATCTGCTGGGGCATCTGGGGTCACATGGGGCGGGATGGGTGACAGCTATGGCCAGTAAAAGAGAGTACTGGGATGAGGAGGCTGAGCTGTGGCAAAGATAAGTCCAAGCTGAGTCCTAAGGAAGCATGCGTCAGATCTATGACCAAAACTAACATGGCAGCCACCTAAGGTGGACCCTTGCTGGAGGACTCAGAAAAGAACTTGAAGAATTCACATAAGAATATGCAGGAGATTAGGTTTCAGGTGCCACCAGTTCTGTTGTGTTCCTGGCCTTTCACTTCTGCTGTGTTATTAAGTGTGGCTCACGGTGTGAAGACTAGCCCAGTTAGATATGTCAAAATACTAATTACCAAGCCCCATCATCCAGAAGATAGCAACTGTATGTACAGTGATTCTCACTCTTAGCTAAATAGTACAATAACCTAGGTAATTTTTTTTTAAACCTCTAGCATAGGGTTTATTATCCATACCACATAATGTAGAATCTCTGCATGTGGGAACCTGACATAATTATTTTTAAAAACACTCAGTGATACCAGTGTGTACCCAAGTTTGAAAACCAGCAAGAGTGTAGAGCCAGGCTTGTGAAAGTGAAATGTGAGAACAGGTCACCACAACTTGGGCAGAGCCTATGGCTTGGCATTTCTAACCAGAAATGCTGCCAGGTAAAACTCACAGTAATGGTCCATGCCATATTCTTGAGGAGCAAGAGTAAATGCTATCCGCTCCTGAAATTTAACAGTGCATGGAGGAAAGGTTTTTTCTTTTTTTCTTTCTTTCTTTCTTTCTTTCTTTCTTTTTTGTTTGTTTTTTGTATTTTAGGGAAGGGTTTACAGGTTGTTCAGGGTCTCATTACTAGATTGAACTTGCAGTGATCTGCCTGATTACAGCCATCGAAGAGCTGGGATTACAGGGAGGTGCCACCATGCCCAGTCTCAATTGCCATCTCAGCCTACCCAGGGTGCAGGGCCAACACAACAGCTCCAGGGATTGAACCCCTGGCCCCTGTGTCTGCTTGGAGGCCCTGTAATCCTCCTGGAAAGGTTTATTTTCAGTAAATCTATGGATAAGTTCCTTCAACTCTGAGCGTCCGTCCATTTCTGATCTGCCAGAGGTCAGGACAAGAAGTAGGTGTCTTAAGACTGTCGTCATTGTTGTTGTTCAGGGTCTGGAAACATTTGAGAGACACCTGAAGATGGGGAGGAAACGAGGTTAGTACACTGAGGACAAAAGGAGGATCGCTTTGCATTTAGTGTATGCCAGGAAACAAGCTGAGCATCCGAAATTGTTTTCTTAACATAATAAGCTTCATTTTCTAGATGAAGAAGCAACAACTCAGAGAAGCTGAGCACCTTGCCCAAGGATGCGCAGCTGCTAGGGTTGCCCTGGGACAGGAAGCCGAGCCGTCAGGCTGAAGCGGTGCCTAAGGTCTGGTTAATGTGGTCCGAACCGTGTTCCAGGATGTATCCCAGACTCTTAACTTTTAGGACCTATCTATATAGCAGAGCTTGCGTTGACCGCCTCTTATTTCTTCTTCTGATCACCTAGCATTTGGAATTACTAATAAATCTTGGCAGAAAGAAAAACAGGGAGACGTGTGCCATATTGCACATCTAAGTACAAACGCCAGCGGTGTGTTAATGGCGCCTAAGGATGGGCTCATTCTAAACAACATTCTAATTATTAGTTCGCCACCTGCAGCTCAGAGTCTTTGAAGAAAGCCAATATGGCATTCGGGGTTTAGCCGAGTAGCCTAGAGAGCCTCTCAGGTGTATAAATGCTTCCTGATTCAGGCTGAATCAAAAAGCAGGGCCAGAGGACCCTGTGCAGTTGGAAGGGCTGCTGGGAAGCAGGGTCAGGGAGTACTAGATGGGGCCCAGAAGCACCCTGGCAGTCTGCGGAAGCTGGCTCCAGCTGTGTTTGTGTGCGTGTGGTCGGTGCCTATAAGGGTGTTTGTGGCAGAACCACCAGTTTTGGCACAGGGCAGAGGAGAAGAGCTTGGGGAGCGTTCTCCATTCCGCATCTTTACTGCCCCTGCTCCTGCCCACCCTGCTTAGTCTCCACCCTGGGAACAAGCCCTCCTGTCCTTGATCCTGTGCATACCGACTGGCACAGCAGAGAGGCCAGGCCGGAACCTCAGCCACCTTCCCCTGGCTTATGGACACCTCTCCCCGACACCTATACCTGCAGAAAAAGGGAGAGGTTTGTTCCAGAATCGGTAGTTTTCTTTCCCAAGCTGACTTTTCTGCTTCCTACCTTAGCAGCTGTAGAATCTTAAACCCAAAGGGAAAAACGTATCTAGCAGGAGGAGACTTCTGCCTGGGACTTCCTTGATGCGAAGGCAGAGTCGGGGAATGCTACGCGCTGGCGTGCAGAGGAACAAAGATAAATGCATGCTTGCGCAGTTCAGCAGCTATGACCTGCGTCTTCCCCACTGTGCCCTCTTATTGTAAAATACACCTTCCTACTAGAAAGGACAGTGTGTTGGTGAAATCTGTGACCTAGGAGCCCGGAGGTATGGGGGTTTTGTTTTCTATGTAAAAGCAGACACCATTAACTATACTTTTTGCTTTTCCCCTTCTGAGAAACGTGTGTGGATGTTTGATGGCGTAAATATGTGGCTAAAGAAAAAACCAGAACAGAGCACATCTTGTACCTGATTAGGTGACTATGCAGGTCCTACTTGGCTAGGTCAGGGTCACCAGGAAGAAACTGGGGTTGGCAGAGAGATCAGAGAGAGAGAGAGTGACCTTGGGCTTGCACGATGCTGCTGCAGCTGTCTTGCGCTGAAGGGATGCTTTGGGGCATCCTGAGTGAGCAGAAGATAAGACTGCCTGCAGTCTCACAGCCAGGTGATGGAGTGACACTGAGCAGCAGAGGATGCTGAGACACATGCAAGTCTCCTGCTCCTAGGCAAGTGACAGCCCCAGCACCCTGCTGCTTCTAGTAGGGAGACAATGAAGACTTCAAATTTCAGAATGTGACTATCTAAAATACATGTAGAACTCAAATAAATCAGACCCACCCCCCATTTAAAGACCTCATCCAAAAATAGGCATCTAGGCCAGCCAGAGAGCTCAGCAGACTGAAGTGTCTGCTTAGGCAGGCTCGGGGACCAGGGTTCAATCCCCAGCACGCCATGCCAGCCCTGCCTCTGGGGGCTTGCTGAGATGGCGATTGAGATTGGGGGTGGTGGCACACACCTATAATCCCAGCACTTGGGAGGCTGAAAACAGGAGAATCACTCTGAGTCCAATCTGTGTAGTGAGACCCTGTTATAGACCCTATACTAAAAAAAAGGGGGGGGGGGGCATCTGAAACAGACATTTCTTGGAAAAAGCATAAATGGCAAGTGAATGTATAAGGAACTATTTTTTATCACTGGTTATTTGAGAGGAGCCAATTAAAACAACTCCATCTCTCTCTAGAAAAAGTGGTGGTTATCAAGAAATCAATAATAAATGTTGTGGGGGTTATGAATAAAAAGAAACCCTTCTCCGCTGTTGAGAGCGTGGACTGGTGTAACCCCTGTGGAAGTCAGCAGGGAGAGTCCTCAGAAATTCCCAGGACCATTTGATCCAGCTCTTCCCCTTCTTGATGTCTTCTCAAAAGAATTAAAAGCATTATATAACAGCAATAGCTGCATACCCATATTTAAAGCAGCACAGTTTGCAAGAGCTTGGAAACACCCCAGATGCCCATCAGCTGATTAATATATATAGAAATGTGGTGCTCCTATACAGTGGAGCACTGCTGCACCACTAAAAAGGCTAACCTCAAGACATTTATAGCTTAATGGGTACAATCTGAGAACTCTTAAATAAAATAAATCAGACACCTATATATAAATACCACATTGTTTCTCTGGTGTAAGAAATTGAAAGTTCAAAGAAGGACCAGAATATGTAATGGATACTGTGAAAGAGGAAGAAAATATTGAAATAGAAGGGTAACTAGGGAGAAGGGAAGGGAAGGGGAAGGAAAGAAGAGAAAAGAAGGAAAAAATGGAAGCAAAGCTTTTGTGAATAAGAATTGGAGAGGTTGAAACAAGAGCAGGAGAACCAGGAAAAAAGAATCAAGATAGTACCTAGGATGAATGTGTTCACTGTGTATACGTAAAATGTACAAATAAACTTAATTAATAAAAAATGAGAGCCAAGCATGGCGGCACATGTCTGGAATCCCAGCACTTAGGAGGATCACTGTGAGGTCGAGTCCAGCTTGGGCTACAAAGTAAACTCAAGGCCAGACTAAACTACCTGGGGAGACTCTGTCTCAAAAAGACTGAAAAAAATTTTAAAAAGAAAAAAAAAAATTAGAGTCCCTGCATTTGAATCAGGGTATAGTTATTAGCTATCTTAAGCAACTCCTATAACTCTATTTCCTCTCATAAATGGAGTTCAAATAATTCCTATTTCAAATATTTCCTATATTCCTATCTTGAAACTTCAAGATTAAAGGAAAAATTAAATTAGAAGTGAAGACATTTTGAGTTAAGTAGTAGATCTGTTTTAAAGCAGCTAATGTGTTGCCTAAACTCTATTTATAGATGAATTAGTGTGAGGTTACAAGATGATACACATGTGAACTCTTTGGGCCAGTGCCTGGCGCGATGTCGCCATGTAGCAAATGTTGGATATGACTGCAGTGTTGTTTTTCTACCTTTCTCTACAGATTAGGTAGAAAATTGGCTCTAGGAGGACCACAAATTGCCACAGAGCCCCCCTGTGGCATTAAAGAATACAGCTTTAGTCAACAGCTTTTTAAAAAAGAAGCTGTCTGAAACTTTTCTAAAACACCCAAATTATTCAAAATATGAAAGAAAACATTTGGACACCTTAATTCCCAGGCACAGAGACCATATGGCCACTCTGTATGAAACAGCACTGAGAGTGTGGAAGACCGAACCATTATCACTTTCATAGAAATGAGTTTTTCTTGGTGCCTACGATGTGCCTGGTTTTGCATTAAATACCAGCAAAAGAAGATGATAAAGGCCACCCATTCACCACACCTCCGCTTTTCATTTTGTCCTGTTAGGGAAGGCTCACTCTTTAACCAACAATTAGAGCAAAACGTTGGCTCCTGAAAGAGTATTACAGACACACTCTGCACCTAGGACAGGTACTGATCTGAGCTCTACCTTGGACTGAACTGCTCATCTACTTGAAGACTACCTTGCTGAAACTTTAAGTACAGGTGATAGAGAGTTCCACTCAGAGGACCTAGGGAAGGAGGAGGATTCCTGGAAGACCATCCCCGAACTGCTGGACACAGACAGGAAGAAATGGGAAACAGAGAAAACAGGACCTGGGGGGTGGTCATGACTGGTAGCTCATAGGACTGAGAATTTCAGGGGTGTGTGTGTGTGTGTGTGTGTGTGTGTGTGTGTGTGTGTGTGTGTGTTTACTACAAACCCAGCTTCTAGCAACCCTGGAAAGTTATGCTGAAACAGCTAAGACCTGCGCTGCTTCAAGTAGCACTTGAAGAAAACGTGAGTCTCGTAGCAGTAGATTACACAGCTGTGACCCAGGACACCCACAGGGAGAAAAACCAGGGGACAAAGTCATCCCCACGAGCATTACTTCTCTGGCCATAACTAATCAGAATATTTTGAGTTCTTTTTCTGAATGGGCAGCCACATTTTTTTTTCTCTTTCTGAGACAGATGTTAGATTTTTCTGTCTCCAAAACAACAAGTCAAAAGCAATCATTTTTAAAGTAATTGCAAGGTTCAAGCATATGTTTCCCTCCCTGCCCCCTTATCATTCTCTGAGGACTGGTGTAACTTCCCCCTAAATCGGAGGTTTCCATAAGTAACTATGTCAAATTATGTGTTTGTCTCCAAAGCACGTCCAAAGGCCTGCCTATGATTTCACTTTGAAATTCAATTCCATCACGTCAGTCCTCAACTTAGTGTGCCTGATGGGTCTACAGTTAGATGGGTGATGCATGCGCCTCTCTTAGGTGGGCCTCAAGACCGGAGGCCTTCCACAGAGATGGCCCAGAGAGATTCATCAGGGAGCTGGTGCCATTTTTCCTTGTTCTTCATTCCCTGCATCACATGAACGACAACAAACTCAGAAAAGATAAAGGAGCAACACTGGTAACTTACGAATTCTTCTAGCCTGTGCCGGTCGACTCTCTGCACTCCTTTCTGGCTTGCAGTTCCATAGTTCATCCTGAGGTCATACCTCTAGAAGGAAGAAGGCTTTGTAGTCCTTCTAGGTAATGCTGACATGAGCTTGATAACAAGGTTTATTTTCAGTGCAGTAAGTAGGAGGTGTTGCTTTGATCCAAAAAATGTCATTGTTTCTAAGTTCCAGATTCCCATGTACAAAAATGATCGCTTCATTGTACTTCCTCTCTATGCCCCAGTCCTAAACTCATTCATTCATTCCCCAGTCCTTTCCAAACAGGCCTTCATGATCCCTGGTAAAGTTCAAAGGAACAAATATCTCCACCTCATTTTTCTTTAGGTGTCTCTCAGCTATTCCAAGCTCTTACTTTCCCTATAAAGTTTAGAGTCAAGGGTCAAGGGAGTTTCCTCAGAAATCATGTTAGGAAGGGCCGGCCAG
The DNA here is from genome assembly GCA_004027025.1 of Myocastor coypus. NCBI lineage: Eukaryota > Metazoa > Chordata > Mammalia > Rodentia > Myocastoridae > Myocastor > Myocastor coypus. The sequence goes on along the minus strand of PVJA010023311.1, from coordinate 7,826 downwards.
ATAGCTCAGTGGACTAAAGCACCTACTTAGGCAGAGTGCAGTGGGCAGGGCGCCATCCCTGCTGGCCCCACCATCTGGATGATGGAGAGTGGATGTGGTGGCACACGCCTGTAATCCCCGTGTCTGAAATCCCAGGGCTTGGTAAGCTGAGAATAGGAGAATCACTACAAGTCTGATCTATGTAATGAGACCCTATAGACCCTGCAGACGCTGTACCAAATACATTTAGGAAAAAAAACTTTGTTAGGATTTTCTTTTTTGCTAAAATCACACTGATTGATACAAATCAGGCTGAAGAAAAGTGACATGTTGACTATACTAGTGACATGAAACCTAATAATATATTAGGGCTAATTCCATGTCAATGTTGATGTTCCTCAGTAGAGTTACAGGTGTTTTCTATTGCATACTTTTGTAAATTTTTATATCTTATAGTCTAAATCATTGCTGGTACAGCAAATAGTATCTTTTATAATGTATATTTTGTACTAGAAATGCAACATATTATTGCATATTGGTCTTATAGTCCGTCACCTTGTTAAACTTTTCCTATTATTATGCGTGCGTGCGTGCGTGCGTGCGTGCGTGCGTGTGTGTGTGTTTCACACAGAGTCTCATTACCCAGCTTGGACTCATAATGACCCTTCCGTTTTCAGCCTACCGAACGTTGGGATTACAGACATGTGCCGCCATGCCCAATCTCAGTGACCAGCTCAGAGTTCTCAGGGGCGGGACCAGAGTGGCCTGTGTTCCCGAGCATTGAACCCCAGTCCCTGCACTTTGCCTAAGCAGGCGCTTTAGTCTGCTGAGCTATCCGGCCGGCCCTTCTATTTTTTTCTAACAATTGGCCTATAAATTATTTTTAGACTTTTGTGTCAATAACCATGACATGTACAAAGAAAGGTAGTTTTTTTCCTTTCCAGTAATTAAAACTTTCTATGTTTTCCTACTGTTATTTAACAGCTCTAGTGCTGTATAACACATATAAAGTAGCATTCATTCTCTTAAGATTCTACGTTGTGTACAATGTGATGATTTTCGGAATAGTCGCACACTGTGCCACCATCATTGTCACCTTATTTAGAAGTTAAAGAAACTTCATAGCCTACAACACGACTGTCCCTGTCCCTGTGCTCACCTCCCATGTGCTCCACTTCTGATCTCACATGCCTTTTGCCTTTTGCTCCTGTCTGAGGACAAAGAGACAGGAGCCCCAAGAGCTAAGCCTGCAGCGGTTTCCTGCCACCCTTCTCTGTGCGCAGGAGCTGCCTGGCTTCACTCAGCCCAGGTTTACTGTTCTGCCTGTTGCTTGAGGCTTTCAAGGAATGTGCCCTAAATGCACCCTGCTGAAGGGCTGCGGGGAAAGGAGACCCCCGAGTAGGCCACCCAAAGGCACTGCCCGAAGAACTGCCCCGAGAATCTTCAGGAGAGCCAGCAGGCCTCTTCCCTGTTAGACCACTCATGACTAGAGACTCCTAGGTGACAGAGGGCAAAGCGGAATAGCGGCAGAGGTACAGCAGGGCGCCGCTCACGGCCTTTCCCCCCAAGCTCAGGCTCCATAAACGAGTTTTCCGACAACCACCGTGAACTCTAAGAGGGGTGCGCCCCCACCCCCCTCCTGTGAAGCTGCGGAGGCCCTGCCTGGTGAGAAGTCACTGCTCGCACTCTTCCCTGACCTGTGACCTGGTCAGGCAGCGCGGTCTGAAAGTGAAGAGCACTGCGAGGGTCCCCTGCAGATCCTCAGTCGGGCGGCCCGAGCGCTCGCCGCCTTCATCCTCCCAGATCACCCATCCTCCTGTGTTCGCACCTTAGGCGCGCGTCCTGCCCAGGGGCCTGACCCAGATGCAAGAACAGCCCGCTGGTTCTTGGAGGAGACTGGGCGGGCAGAAAACAACACGAATGGAAAAGTCAGAGTGCGATTCAGCCGCAAATGGTAGAGCTGCCTGTTGCGCCCTTCTAGTAGTCGGAGCCCAATTCAAGCGGCATCCCGAGAGATGCTGAGTCAGCAAGCAAGGCCAGACACAGAGCATCAGATCTGTGCTCCCGAACTTGCCCTCGGGATGGGATGCGAAGCTAGAGCTGTGAGTCTCTGACCTCCCTGAAGACTCACTGGCTGTCTTCTCTCCGTGGCCTCCGACAGGACCTGGTCCTCCTATCCAGACCCCAATAGCCTTGTGTTCACACAGAGGACCTCCGAGTGATCTTGAATGCATACAGTTGTAACACACGTCCTCCTCAACCACAGACACACTACACCTAAAGCAATAGCTTTGTGAACAAATCAATTTTAAGTCTGGCAAAGCTGAAAATTCGAACTTAAGCAGTCTCTTCCAGGTCAGCACTTGTAATGGAAAATTGTTGCGTTGCAATTCGTTGTTCTAAGCAGGGAGCTATGTGATATCATAAAGCAAGACCTTCTCTGAAAAAGCTGCCTGTCAAGCAGGTGGAAAATTATAGATGTGCAAACTGGGCGTGGTGACACATGCCTGGGATGCCAACGAGGGGGAGGCTTCTGAGACAACTGGATCACAGTGAGTCCGATCCGCATAGCGAGACCTTGTATTAAGAGAAAAATATTTTTAGAAAGAAAATGATAGACATGCAAGCAAAGACTTATTTGTAGGGCAAAGCAGCACAATGCAGGAAGATGCTGGTTATGTGGAGCCTGTGGGGTGGACACCCACCCGGTAGAGGCCCAGCAAAGGCTGCCACCTCCCCTGAATGGGAGGAGTCTGTGGTGTTGCACAGCATATTGAATATACTGGATAATAGTGTACTGTACAATTCACAGCCAATGACAGTAAAATTCAAAGATGCATGCCACAAAAAAATAAGTATTTTTGGCCAAGCACACATTAATTGATTTGATTTATTCATTCCATGTCATACACATAAGCAGTTGCATCCTCTAGACCTCATTTATGTGCTGCTGGTTAACAATGAAAAAGAACCAAAGGTAAAGGAAGATCCCTGTATGAGGCCGGGGGAGGGTCACACCCAGAAGGCATCCACAGAGAGGCAGAGCACTTGTGTGGTGGTGCCATGGGTTGGCCTTCCCCAGGAACTGCAGAAGGGAGAGGACCGCAGCTTGTTGAAGAGCCGTGAAAAGTACCTGAGTGGCTGTAACCAATCGCTCCCTCTTCTAGGGCTTCTTCACAGATTTCTCTAAATCCCTGTGCTGTCACCTGCCACTCTGCCTAAGACAGTAGCTAGTGTTCAAGGACTCCAGCAAAACATCTTTTCCTGTTCTGTAAGCCTCACTCACCTGCATTGGAAAGAGTTTCTCTGTTCTTTCCTTTCCATCCAAAATATACCCTAAAAGCCAGGGATGGTGGCACACACCTGTAACCCCAACCCTCAGGAGGCTGAGGCAGAAGGATCTGCAGGAGTCTGAGGCCAGCCTGGGCCACACAGTGATAGCCTTGCTCAAAAAAGGGGGAGGGTGGGGCATGAGATAATATACCATGATTGCTGCTCAACTCATACTTTCTTCACAGACATTATTGAACTGAGAAGTGGACCATAAATTAGAGCTCCTAATTGCCATTTGACCTAAAAATAATAAAGCCTGCCAAAGACAAATTGGCCCAATAAGCTGGGAGGCCTTGAAGGTTTTAACTTTGCATTCACTTTTGTCTTTATACTCAAAGGGGTAATTCTTTTATGAGAAACACCACTGGAGAAGAAATAATAGACATATTTTCCATGTGGAACATGTCTTGTAAGGACTTAGACAGAAAATTATAAACTTATGATATAAAATCTTTGGTGCATAAGTGACTAAATTTGAAGTACCTAGTTATACAAGTAGCCATTACAAAAATAACCTTCGTAAGTGCAATGGAAATCATGTAAACAAATGAAATTTAAATTTTCAAGATGCTTTTCCATAGACTGAATCTCATTCATGTTAACAACCTACTAATGGTTCAAGAAGTTTAAAATCTTTAATGAGGCTCCTACAGTATACCTCTGGTCATATGTAAATGAATGTTTGAAAAAAGCCTCATTATCAGAAAAACAATGGTTCTTCGCTGAGTTTATACATCCCCAAAATAGCAATACCTCCTTAATTGTAGTGAGCATAGCTAAAGCATTTTTTCAAGTTGTATTAATAAATTTTACTTGTAGAATAATTTTTGAGACTGTCGTGATTGGTAAGGGAAGTTGAGTTTCTGTTCCCTGTCACTTGTACTTTTCTTGTAACTGGACTTGCTTCCCACACCCAGTGAGCTAGTTGAGCCCAGATATTTAAAAGTGAAATATTCTCATTTCCACACAGGTCTGATTACCACCACCTCCAGGAAACTGGATCGAGAACAGCAGGCCGAGCATTTTCTAGAGGTAAGAACATAGAGAGAACCGGTGTTCATTAAAACTGACTTTCGCTAAACTTCTTTAACCTTCATTACAGATGAGAACTTTAATATTTGAACAGTGGGCTTCGTAGGAAGACACCACTGTTGGGCTGATTGGTTCAGAATTCAGAAATTTCTGCTGCTTTCCTCTCAACACCCTCCTGTGAACTGAGCAAGGGCTGTAGAGCAGCCTTCAATGTGCCCTGAAGACAGGCAGGTGTGCTGACACAGTCACCCCCCTGCCCAGGGCTCTCTCTCGGTCATCCGGAAGTAAGGTCCCTAAGCAGAGCCCAGGAGCCTTGCAGCCCTGAGGGCTAGTAAGTATAGAGCCAGAAAGAGCAGTGCCTGCCACCTGTTAATCTGAAGCACATCATTTGTGAAGATTACTGTCCCTTCCCTTCTGGTGTCTTTTCCAGGGCAGGCAAGAGGGCTAGGAAGGGAAACCTGTGAGTTGATTCATACCCTGAGATGACTGTTTCTGAAAACCATAAAACACGTTCCTATAATTCATTAAGACAGGAACAGGCACAGCAAACTCTAAGAGCATTATTTCTGGAGAGAGAACGAGAAAAAAATCTGTAAGGCACAGGATGAGAAAACAGATATGAAAGAGCTTTGTCCGGCATTCGCTCGGTGCTTGGTGTCCAGTGATGGGAGCGGGGAGCAGGAGGTCTGGGTAGTCGGTGTGACATTGAGATTTAGGTGACAAAGTCATGCTGCACATCCAGGACTTTGTTAATGATCTGTAATGGCTCCATGCTGCTAACATGATCTCTTTGTTTCTAAAGCCCACTTATTACTATCTATCCACTATACACACACACACACACACACACACACACACACACACACACAATCTTCTGACAGGGTCTCCTCTGGTATCCTCCTTTAAATTCTTTCAGCAGTAATGATGTACTTATTTAAAGACTCACGAGGCCCACAGGGATAATTCTGCTGTTTAGGCGCCTCCCTACTCAAGCACAGGGACTAGGGATTCAGTCCCTGGCACTGCATGCCACACCGGCCCCACCCCAGCCATGCTGAGCTGGCCATGAAGACCAGGCATGGTGGCGCATGCCTGCAATCCCAGCAGTGGGGAGGCTGTAAACAGGAGGATCACTATGAGTCCACACTGCATGGTGAGACCCTGTGCCGAATATATAAAATTAAAAAAGGAAAAACAAGAATCCTGAGCTAGAAATCAGCTCACCTGGGTCTTGAGCTGCACTGTGAGGGTCAGCTCCAAGCACTCAGTGAGGACATTCAGTTGCCCGATCCTCAGTTTCCCCTACTGGGTAGTGCGTCACGTCATTAGTAATCCAGTACCTCGTAGGCTCAAGCCTTGCATCAAAGTATCTTTGAAACTTGCAAGATATAATGAAGGATTATTATCATGCAGTAGGAACTCTGATAATCCTTTTAAAACACTGCTGTCATCTCATAAAGATAAAAGTCTCCAGAGGGCCAAAATAAATATAATAATTCTTTTCTTCAAAACCCATATCAATGGGCTACAGTAGTGTCTACTGGATCCAGAATGACAGCACATGTGCCAGAATAATAAAACCTTATGTGGTATTTATGTGCTTCTTTTCTCTCCAGAAGCAAGCCCAGGACACCTGGAGAGGCTCTGTTCCTGGATAGTTGAGCCTATTACCACCCAGCAGGAGGGGGGGAGGGAGCCTCATTAGCTAGGGAGTCTAGCAGAGATCACTTAGCACCTGCTCCTCACAAGGTGGCTTGGGCAGGGGTGAGCGGTGCAGAGTTCACTGAAGATGAAGCCGGGAGGGAGAGGAGCAAGTGCACTTTCCAGGCGTTTGAGTTCATTGTCCCCAAGAATCCTGAATGCTTTCCTGTCCTTTACAGACTTACATAAATAGCACTCGCTCCTTACTTGGACCTAGCAGGATCTGAGGCCTATGACATAATTTCCTGGAGAGGTTGACTGTCCTATTGTTCAGTGATTAACATATAGGAAAAACCTCCAGCCAGGGTCTGGTACCAAGTAGGCACTCAGAAAGTGTAGTCATAATCACTGTAGTGTTGTTATTCGGCATCGTGTAGTGATCTGAGGCAAGAGGAGAGCCCTCCTGAAGATCAGACTTCATCTCTAAACTACATGGAGGTTCGCAGCTCCACAGGGCTGAAATGCAGAAGCCTGAGCAGCAGCCTGGGCTGACAGGAGGTTGGAGCCACAGTACACAGGAGGAATGGGGAGGCAGGGACTAATGGAGGCAGGGACAAGTGACCAAGTACTGTGCCTGCAGAGAGCAGCTCTCTGAGATGACCCTGAGAAGGTTCCATTGCACCCTGTGGTAGTTAAGCTCATTGTGTCAGCTTGATTGGCACGGGGAACACCGAGGAACTCAGTACAGCACACTTCAGGGTGGGCCTTTGGTGGGCCCCGAGCCCTGACCTGAGATGTCCCTTCCTTTGTGGCCTCGTTCCTCTGCTGTGCTTCTTGGCCACCACACACTGGGCCCTTGGGCTCTGCCACCACACTCCACCCTCACCCTTGCCTTCTGCCTTGAAGCCAGCTGATAATAGGCTACACACCCTGAAACTCAGAACCTGAAACTAATTCTTGCAGTAAGTTGTGGCTGTCAGGCCTTGTGTGTCAGCAGCGGGAAAGGGAAACATCCCTCTTGGTGAAAATGTGGCAGGAGGGTGGTGCAATGTGCAGTAGCCTGGCCAGGAAGGCCTCTTGAGGAGGCAGCATTTGGTTATGTGATGCCAGCATTGTGAAGGACAAACAGAACCAAGGCCAGTACAGTGACACATGCAGCGGTGGAGCAGGAGGAGAGGGCGGGGCTTTATGAAGTCAAGTTCAGGAAGTGAGCCAAGCCGACAGCTGGAGAAGAAGGTGAGATATTTTCTTCACAGTTCACTGGAAAGTCATTAAACAGGCGTGACAGGCTGTGGTCACCATTGCAATGGTGGCTGCCTGCGACAGGGCACCAGGGAAGCCAAGGAACGGTGGGCACCTTTTATAGAGATCAGTTTTGAGAGTAGAGGTTTGGATGGGTGAGGGCAGTGGGTGTAATGTAATGTCAATCTTGTCAGGACCACAGCTGACAAGCGGTCTACCCACTTTTCTGAAGTTTTCAGTGTGGGGACAGTGAGGACCGTAGGTATGTGAATTGTACTAACCTACTGTGAAGTACACCCCACTGCCTCACCACCTCTCTGGAGGCCTCACCTGCTGCTGCCATGATTAGGAAGCCTTCTGAGAGCTCAGGCTTTCAGAAACCTCCAGAGGGCCAGCCAAAAGGCCCGGCAGTCTAAAGCGCCCGCTTGGGCAAAGCGCAGGGACTGGGGTTTGATCCACCACGCGCTGTGCTGGCACCACCCCCAGGGTGTGCTGAGATGGTGATTGAAACTGGACGTAGTGGCTGCGCCTGTAATCCCAGCACTCAGGAGGCCGAAAACAGGAGGATCACTATGAGTCCAGTCTGTGCAGAAAGGAAA